>JACEVL010000242.1:10000-110000 GCA_020284085.1 Aporrectodea caliginosa | reverse complement strand
TGCCTGTCGTGTAGTAGGAAATACTGCATATGCAGCACGGTTATTTAAATACGTTTATTAAATACTCGACATATAGAAATATTTCTATATAATAACACCCCTCTCTGTCTCCGCTTATTTTCTCTTATTGACGTCATCGCAAAATGACGTAATTTTCCTTTGTTCTATAATGTTTCGGCCACATTCCATTAGTTTCTGTATGAGGGAGCAGACGTCGAAGAAGGCGATACAGGAGAAGAAGAAAGATATCCAAAAGACGGGGGCGGGGGGGAACGATGAAAATGCTACAAAACAAGACGCAGATGTTGGAGAAGATGACGAGGAACCAGTTCCGAACTGAGCGGCAGCCGATCCTCGAAGAAATTCCTCGTAACGTATGACAAACATTTGTTCATCGTCATTTCAACGACCGAAAACAATCGGTAATTAAGTAATTAAGTATGGTAAAATATGAAATTATAGGCTACTGATGCAAGTAGCCTAAGAACTAAGTATGAAAGTTAGTGAGAAAAATAAGTATTGCATAAAAGTAAGAAAATTTTATGGCGTGCATTCCCTTCTTTTACTGCATCTGTTGTTCATGATTTTGGCTTGTTAAATATTTGTATAGTGCTTTTTGAAAGTATAGCCAACCATTCAGGACCGTTTTACATAACAGTATCAAATCTCCTTATCAAGGTTAAATTTTGAAGATGACGGAGATTTTGAAGATGACGGAGAGACAAACATAGCCTGCAGTCGAAACCATAGCAACAGACCGAATGGCCGACGGACAGACTAGAGAGACGAGTTGACCACCGAGAGCAGTGGAGGCGCCAGGATTTCAGGTTTGGGGGGGGGGGGGCTAAAGCTCCAAGCCCTTCCCTTTTATCCCCTCCTTCCTGTGATTTGCAGTGATTTCTCACTTTTTTGGGAGGGGGGCCGAGCCTCCGATAAAGGGGGGGGGGGCTAAGCCCACCCTAGCCCCATGCTGGCGCCGCCACTGACCGAGAGAAAAACAGAAACACAAAAAGCCAGACGAAGACATAGTTAGAGGGACTCTTTTTCGTTGTTTGCATGTCTGTGTCTAATCTCCTGTTTCCATGTCTAAGCATTATGACGTCATTTTCATAGACGTAATAGACCCATTCTTCCCGATTTATCTAATTTTACGTCATATATTATGGACCATGGACCATATATATAGACGTCTTAATAATTGCTAGCTATACAGAAGTTGAAAAATACCCGAAGAAGAATTAGAGTAGGTTCTGAAGATGTTTGCAGTGGAAGAACGAAGATGAATTTTCAAATGTATGTGATTCGATTTTATACGCTTGATTAACCGGTCGATTAGGCCCTAAAATTTAGACTTTAAGCGGCTTACAACAGTATTCTTTAGAGGGTTGAGTTCATGCAACGTAGGATAACAATGCCAATTTGTATCGGCTGATTGTATTAGGCCCAAGCTAGATATAATTTGCTTCTCTATGCTTTGAGGCAAGGAATGGCTTTGAGGCATACACGATAGATGTGTAGGCCAGGCCAACTCGATCGGTTTAACAGGCTAGATAGTGCAAGACTATAATATATTCAATTTTAGATCCCTCGATGATTCGTGTAGTCTTCTTGATCCATGCATGGAACTTGGACGAATGAAAGTCGAAAGCAAGAATCGGTCATTCTCGACAACCTACATGTATTGGGATCAGTGGAGAACTCGGTTGTAGATGGCGCTATACGGTAAGATTTAAGGAGCTTAGATGGTCTCTAAACGATATGTCGTCTATCATATTATGACGTCATATTTATCGAATTTCATTCCGACGCGATTTTGTTGCTGCCATTATATTCCGTACTTGCCATGAGATGAGTGGAGAACTCCGCCACCGGACGTCCGTGCATTGCACATCCGTGCTTAGTGCAAGCCGGTGCCAGTCCCAAGCCTGGATAAAGGAGGAGGGCGACGCTAATGGTCTATGTTACTACACAGTGTCGTTAAACAGGAATACCTACCTAGATGAGTGGAGCTCGTAATGAGTAGACGTCCTCTAAGTGATATTTTACCAATCATATTAGGCCTATTGTATTGTATTGTATTGTATTTGATCATTTATAAAGCGCTTCTCATAGCATAAGCTTTTTAGAAGCGCTCCCAGTACGAGGTATTCCGAGAGAAAAGGAAGGTTTTAAGGTGAGAGAAAGAGGTAGAGATGCTACCAGAGAGGATTGTAGGGCGTAGAGAAGGAGGAAGTCCATTCCATAGAGAGGTACGTATGCAGGCAAAGGATCTGGATTGAGTCATTGTGGTCCTAACCCGGGGAACAAACAGGTCAAGCCGGTCAGAGGATCTGAGATTTCTTTATTAGTAGATGCCATGTCAATGCAAACATTGGTTGAAGATGAAATTGATGACATGCTATTGATTTAGGTGACACCTGCTCCATCTTCACAAAGACCAACTACAGTTACAGCTACGTCTGGCTATGGCCGATGTACCAGTATGCAACTATATCGCATCCAAAGTCAAGTCGTGCAAGGATGCCCACATACTTTGCTCCAGTGCAGTCTAAGACCTGAGCAATAGACAGGTAGGCCTATGGAATTTCTGTTTAAAAGATTATAATATTACTAGATGTTTGCCCGTCCTAAGACGGTTAAAAACAATTTTAAAATGTCAAGAGATGCGTCTTCTCGTGCTATGATTGACATAAGTCTTCTCCCTCTCCCTCCCAACCTCCCTCCCTCCGTCCGTCCGTCCGTCCGTCGCACCCTCCCACTCTCCCTCCCCTTCCACTTTCCCTCCCTCCTCCCTCCCTCCCTCCCTTTCTTTCTCCGTCCGTCAGTCCCTCCCTCCCTCCCCGTACTTCCTTGCCGTCCGTCCCGGCCATCCGTACCTCCTTCCGTCCCTTCAACGTCCGTCCCTCCACCACGTCTCTCGCAGCGATCGTGCGTATCTTCTCCCCCCTCCTCCCTCCCTCCCTCCCTCCCTCCCTCCCTCCCTCCCTCCCTCCCTCCCTCCCTCCCTCCGTCAGTCCCTCCCACCCTCCCCGTACTTCCTTGCCGTCCGTCCCGGCCGTCCGTACCTCCTTCCCTTCCTTCAACGTCCGTCCCTCCACCACGTCTCTCGCGGCGATCGTGCGTGTCTTCTCCCTCCCTCCCTCCCTCCCTCCCTCCCTCCCTCCCTCCCTCCCCTCCCTCCCTCCCTCCCTCCCTCCCTCCCTCCCTCCTCCCTCCCTCCCTCCGTCAGTCCGTCCGTCCGTCCGTCCGTCCGTCCGTCCCTCCCTCCCTCCCTCCCTCCCTCCCTCCCTCCCTCCCTCCCTCCCTCCCTCCCTCCCTCCCTCCCTTTCTCCGTCCTTGCCGTCCGTCCGTATCTGCTTCCCACCCTTCAAAATCCGTCCCTCCCTCTCCCTTCCACATGTCGTGTTGCATTATCTCGTGTTGCTATGACAACTTCTGTATTCGGTTATTGCGATGACGTGGAATGACGTAAGCGTTACAGGCTTCAGATACACAGATGGACGCACGCAGGCACAGAGATTTCTGTGCGTTTATATTATTAATACTTACAGATAACCAAATCTTCACATTGTTTTTATGTTTTCTTCTTTCACTTGATGCAAGTCGAAGTTAAGTCTGATAATTTGGTATTTGCTAAATGTTGTCAGAAAAGCTAGACATAACAATAATTATGGTTGTTTATTTCCATGATTATTTTCTTTAATATTATCACAGTAGCCTACAATTTATCGCAGAGCATATACACTGTGAATTAATAATATTGCAGTTTTTTGCTGACTCAAAAATATAATTATATCAGTTTGTCATTGTTTCCAATTGCAGTCAGCTTAGTCAGAGCAAATTCAACGACTCCACAGAGCTTCTGGACACTTCACAAGTTGATGATTGACGTTCAGGAAATGAAGTTCAAGGCCAAGTTTTCCAGTGATGTCATGCTCGCTCTGTGAAGTGTTCCGAGCAACCAGATCCCGCCGTCATATGAAATGACAACAGGAGCTCATGTCAACACATTTTCTATTCTGAAGAGCAAATCTCCAATGAGCGATCTGGTTATTCGTAATCGTAATCTGGTTATTTGTAATCGTAATACCTGTTTTGCTGCCCAGTCTCTGACATTGTTGGCCGATCTTCTGCTGGGGAGAGCTTTTAGTCCCTCGGGCTCACTCCTCAATTAGGCAGCGCATAGCCTTCTCAATTGTTGGACCCTCCATTTGGAATGGACTCCCTTTGGAGGTGTGCCTGCTGCATGCCAAGGTCCAGTAGAACTGTTTTACAATTTGCTCAAGTCTAGTCTTTATTGCCGTGGTTGGGCTGAGAGCGCCTCTGAGTAGGTTTCCTGAAGGGGTGCTATGGTTAGTTCTTGAAATGAATGTATGAATGAAACCATCCATCCATCAAGTCATTCTTTCGTTCATTCATCCATCCACACACCAACCAACTGGTCCGTGTATCCATCCATCTATGCGTCCATCCATCCCTCCATTCATTGATTCGTCCATTTTGTCTATCGAAGTAACCTGAGATTGAGACCTTATCTGAACGTCTAAACCTTGCCCAAAGATTGAGAGTGAACTGACGCTCTCCATCCACCCCTCCATCCATCGATTCATCCATCGGTCTGTCTCCATCCACCAAACAGCAGTGCAGCCATCCGTCAGACTATCCAGCCATTCATCGTTCATCCACTCATCCATCCTTACATTCATCCACCCACCAAGTTTTTCGGTCATTTATTCATCCAACCATCAATCCTTACACCCATTCACCTATGAAGTCATTCATTCATCCACCACGTGCACCCACCCTGTATGAAGATTGAAGTCCTACCAAAAGATTGAAACCCAACCTGAAAATCCAAACCCTAGAATGACCCGAAATAGAAATTCTTAGGGCTGTGCTGTTATGTTCGAATGCTTGGCATAAAACGCAAACGGCCGAACGGTTTAACGCTTCGGGGTGTCCAGTGACACTGGGGTGTCCAGAGGTTCAGCCCACCCTCATGCCAAAACCGCCACTCTTGATATGTGTAGATCATTTAGATTTTAGATGTGCCCCGAACCCCAATCGGTGACTCAACTTTGTCTTGTCAAGGGTTGTGAGTATGATGCAAGCTTCGCGCCTACCAACTTTATCCCAGGCCCCTCAAATTTCACCCAGGCATCGAGGGCTTTGGTTTCAGTTTAGTTGTATGATGTAACTATAGATATTGATAGCAGTTTACACTTTACACCTACGTCGCCTGACAGTTTGGCGTTTCTCTCCTGATTGCCCTATCCCTAGATTTCCACACTTGATGCGTTTTATGCCAAGCATTATTATTATCACTTATTATTATTATTATTATTATGCCAAATTTATTTCTTCATAAAGCCAACACAAACTTATGTACAGACTGATTAAAAGTAACTGTTTTCAATATTGTTATAAGCTGTCATTCTCCTTGGCTACAGTGTTGTTGCAATCTGTGGTGCCTAAAACAGATAGAGAGTTTCCAATTTGTAGGGCCACTGATAGGCGTTGTAGTAGATGACTGGTTTCACGCTGGTCGCCTGTCGCTGCTGAGATCTTGCCTCCAAGTTCTCGAACAAACTGCAGTGAATCTGTGTGCCAGCTTCCTGCAGTTTCGACTGCTACAGGAACGAAATGATGTGATTGTGTGATAGCAGCATACTTGGTTTCCTTGTTGCGAGCTGCCTTTTCCGCTGCCGCACCTGCGATTTGCGATGTTAGATGTTCGTAGGATGCAGCGAAAGTGTCTGGTACCGTCACATCCCACGCCATGCAACGACCACTATGCCAAGGTATGATGGTGACTCCGTCAGGCCTTTTGCCGTCAGATCTGGAGAGGCCATTGGGCTCTTTGATAGCAGGGATTTTGGCTCTGGTGAAAGCCCGCCAAATAACGTCATTGAGCATGCCATGTCGATGTTGTCTTCCTGCTCCTTTGACGCAGGAGAATCCATGATGGCCGTTGGATTCCACTATGACACCACATTTGCAGGTGTGTTTTTCACACAGTGCAGTGCCCAGCCGGATGCCTGATGCTATTCTTAAGACCTCTCCTGACATCCGTAATCCTGCTGTTGTAATTGGAAGTGCATGGAGCCAGTCTCCGGAGTGTGGTGATTGAATGGCTAACAATCTGGCTTTAGCAGCAGAATCATTTGCTCTTTCCGATAGGCCTTGAAGTGCATTTGAGATGAGTTTGCTGTCCCATTCTCTTTGTATATGAACCTTCTGCTCGATGGGAGGAGGTGCGTTCGATTTCGATGACCAAGAACTTAAGGCCTCCTCTACCAACGGGTCTGTGATTGTTAGAGGAACAGCGTGTAGCAGTCGGTCTTGAAGGTTTCGCGTGCCAGCGGCTGATGCCAAAAAGGCGGAAGTTGCCAGCATAACGGCACTACGAATCCCCAGACCACCGTTTCTAACAGGTAGAGATGCCTGGATCCATTGATCGTCGCTCATGTTGATATTGAGAAGGCTACACAGGCCTGTTCTCAAGACTTCGTCGAAACCACATAGAAGTTCTTCGTTTAAGAAGCAGGCTGAAGTTCTTAATGTGTACAGCAGCTTAGGAATGCTTAAGCTGCTCCTCAGCAGGGTGAATGAGTCGTGTGGGTGTAGCATCTCAAGCCTTGTTACGACTTTCTCCAAATCTTTTATCTTTTTCTGGATGGTTTTATCGACAGCCTTGCCTGGCAGCAGCGGTGCTCCCAACAATGACAAATCTTCAACGGCGATATTTTCAAACTCGGCGAAGGTCTGAATTATTATTATTATTATTATTATTATTATTATTATTATTATTATTATTATTATTATTATTATTATTATTATTATTATTATTATTATTATTATTATTATTATTATTATTATTAACAATCTAGCATGGTAATGTCGAAGAAAAGCAGATGGCGTTTCCGCGTTGGAGAGCTACCGAGAGTCTTTGAAACAGGTAGCTTGTCTCGAGCGTGTCATGTGTTGCATGGGTTAACCTTCGTCCTAATTCAAGGACAAAATCCAGTCCTTCAGAACTCCAAGAACCGCTGGACTCTGAGCGAAGTGGTTGGACCGTGAACAACGGACGAAGATAAGAGGGTAGGTGGTGGTCGACAGTGTCAAAAGCAGCACTAAGGTCAAGGCATACTGAGAGGCATGCATTTAAGGTATCATTAGATGAGAAGCTGTTGCCAGCGTTAAGGCAAGAGCAGTTTCAGTGGAGTAGCCTTCACGGTAACATAACAGCACAGCCCAAGGATTTTCTCTTGGTAGGACTTCAGTCTTCATACGGGGTGGGTAGGTGGATGAATGAATGACTTGATAGGTGAAAGAGTGTGAGGATGGATGAATGAATAAATGAATGAATGGCTTGATAGATGGGTAGATGTAAGGATGGATGAGTGGATGAATGGATGAATGGCTGATGGTCTGGCGCGTGGCTCTTGCTGTTTGGTGAATGGATAGACGGATAGATGAATGGATTGGTGGGTGGATGGTGGTTGGATGGATGGAGCTTCGGTTCACTCTCTCTTTGGGTAAGGCTTGGATGTTCAGATAGGGTTTCTCTCAGGTTGCTTCGATGGACAGATGGATGAATTGATGAATGGAGGAATGGATGATGGATGGACGCATAGAGGGAGGGAGGAGAGAGGGAGGGAGGTAGGGTGGGAGGGAGGGTGGGAGGAGGGAAGGAGGGACGGTGGGAAGGAGAGAGGGAAGAAGGGAGAGAAGGAGGGATGAGGGATGATGGCTGGATACACGGACAGATAAACCAGTTGGTTGTTGTGTGGATCGATGAATGGATGAATGAATGAATGAATGAATGAATGACTTGATGGGTTGATGGTGTCGATGGATGGATGGATGGATGGATGGATGGATGGATGGATGGATGGATGATTGAACGAATGAATGTATGAATAACTTAGTGGGCGGATGGAGTAGATGCGGGTCCATAGGTGGGTCCATGTGTGGGTGAATACATATATTAATGAATGCCTATACCTTGTCATTAGGCAGAGATGTCATTTTAGACTTAATATTTACTGAGATCTAAAAGCTGAATGTATTCGATATTAGAGGGTGCCGAGCGGTTTGACAAGAACTGGATCCTCGGGGTAATACTCAGTTGTGACCTTGGCATGCATTCCCACCTCGAGGGGCACTCTCCTCTTGTGCCTCGTCGCTGTATGCTCTTGGGGGTTCTCCGTTCGCACGGCCTTCCTCCTCAGAATGACCACCATCGCTCAACAGAGGCGCTTTTACAGAAAACGGTTCCCTAGGCGCAAACATTTTGGGGCCCTTCTGAACTTGTAGACCGAGTCTGAGACTCTGGTGGTGTGTAACCTATCACGTGCAAAAACCCACGAAGTTGAAGCCGTTTTTGCGAGTGTTATTGACACTACTTAGGATTAGTTATAGAAGCTATTTTCAAGGAATGTGAAGTTATTTGATTTTAGCTTTTAAAAATGCGATAAGTGTACAGTACTCGTTTGTTGCAATACAATGCAACAATGCTATGTTATATAATATTAAAAATGCTTGAAAAATTAATTATGTGAAACTGAATCGGTGTTACTCTTTTGACCACTCGTCACAGACAGCGTAATAGAAATAGAAGAGAAAGTTTAAGTTGCAAAACATCCTTGCCCACAATTCGCGAAATTCTTTATATGGTCCAAGAATGGATAAAATTCAAGCAAGATAATCCAGACAAGTCAAATAGTTACCTTTATTTGTAAAACTTCTAGATTGTCTGTGCCCTTTAAACGCCAGTCCTTGTACAGAAAAATTATTGTAAAACTGCATCGGTTTTACAATAATTTTTCTGTACAAGTATTTGTACTATTAACCATTTGTTAGTAGGCTAGTAGTTTCTTCTTTAAACTGCATCATGCAACGCAAGTCTAACTGGCCATCTACAGTCATAGAAAGTATATTAATGTATTACTGAATTAGCCAACGAATTTATAGTTGACAGCAGTGAATATATAGGCCTATAGATCTGCGCATAATCTAACGATTGCAAGTTCGAGCTGTTGTCAAGACTACGCGTGGAGACGCTGAACAACTTACAGTTGTGGGACATGGCAACCGATTAGCCAGGGCGCTCGCCTTGTACGGTGGACAGTAGGTCTACGGATTCCCTGAGACGGTTACTGTGTAGGTACTAGGTATTGTATTGTATCTGGGCATTTATAAAGCGCCTCTAGAAGTAATGTGTGAACAAGCGTTTTGAATATATAATGAGAACAGGTGTTTATAAGGTCTGTATATATATATATATATATATATATATATATATATATATATATATATATATATATATAATGTGAGTCCTTTTAGGCGGCCAATGCAACTGTAGGGCCTATTATATGTTTTAGTTGAGCGGGCAGCTAGCGCGCGCCTGGCCTTAGGTAAACATTGACTGACGGCACGTGTTAATTGGTGCCAAAGTTAGAAATTGCTGATGACAGTGAATTTTTGAACACGACAGTTGTTTTAATACAGTAGAGAGAGCTGCATGTATTAAGAAGGAAATGTTAGGAGTTACAACTGAGTTGTGTTCATGAAGAACATCATTGGCAATGAAGTGTTGAGTTTAAAAAAAACTGTGTTTGAAATAAGAAGAAACATTAAAAATAACTCAATTTAATTCTAACAACAGTTTAGCAAACGTTGAGCGATCTATATTTAGAGGTAAGGAAAAGTGCTTGAGATAGGTTAATAAGGAAGAAGAGTTGGTGACATAATGACTATTCAGAGGTGCTCCCAGCGTGAGCACTCCGAGGAAACAGAAAAGTTTTCAAGCAACGGACCGAAGTGGATAAACCACCTGCCAATATCTGAACCCGAATTTGTAGGGCTACCGTAAGTAATTTTTTCACTCGTTTGTTCAGCTTCGTCGATTGATGCTTGATCATTTGACTGTGGCGCTTAACGACTGAGTAATAATAAATAAATGAACACACAAACTTTTAGGCCTCCTTTTCGAGTTTGGTTTAACGAAGACCTGTTATGCATAGCTTTCTTGGGGCACCGTCCACTGTCCAGTGTAGAAATCTGACAGGGAAATGGTTGCATTGGGTGGCTGCATGGTCATGCCAGGCAGTTGTTCTTATGGAGCAGCGTTAGGCCTGTGTCATTATTACATGTGGATCCGTCCCCTCCTCTGCCAACATAGCTATGTGGAGCCCATATATGACCCTTAGTCTCATTTGGGACCCATATAGAGCCCATACAGTTGTATATGTGTCCCATTTAATGCCCATTGAAATGGTGGCAAGGTAAAGCCTAAAACCAGCTCTTCTTTCTGAAAACACCATTCAAAGGTCTCATGACACTGACAAGCAACTTGACTTAATCTACGATAAAGGACTTGTTTGGGCAGTTTGCTTTGCGTATTCCACCTGCATGGATGACATCACTTAAACACAATGCAGAACGTCAATGAAATTTTTAAGCCAATAGTACTGAAGAAAATTGTCTGAGCCACTTAAGAACATGATACGCTACTTTTCAGAATGTTTTCTAAATTTTATTTTAGGTTTAATTGCTCGATTTATTTAATTTTGATAACTGAAAGCAAGCTGATTACATGGCATGGCGGCAGATTAGGCCATAGCAGAGCTATCTATTACCGAGGCTATTTTTTTATGGAGGTCAGTGGAGGAGAACATTGAAACACTTCTTGAAAATTTCTCGTATTTTGTGAGTAATAATATCTATTTTATACGCGATTCGTATTCGTAAACTCCACATTTCGAAATAGCCGCTTGAAAGCTAAGCGCAGGGCACCAGCTTATTCACGAGCGCATACGTCAAGATGCAGTGGTAAGATACTACTTCCCATGTCTGTATTAGGATGCAAAACCACTGCAACGGCGAGAATGTAAAATAACGCAAGATCCAATGTCGAACTTCGAAATTTCTCGTATATCACAAAGTGCGTCCGGAATATCGGGTTTACGGCTTCTTCACCGCAAGGCACCCACCACTGACGCCTTATCCGGAAAATCCGTTTCCTCAGAGTTGAATTTGATGCGCTATTTGCCACATTTCGGTTAGACGTTCTGATTTTCTCGCTCTGTTATTCTTTCTCTGCACCGAATAAACCCGTTTATTACACACGTCGAAATGAAATCGAACACGTAGCGTTCGCGGTGATGCAGGCTACTTGTGATTCGTTTAATCAACTGTGGCTTCGTGGACACCCATAAAGTGTGGTCAGTGGTCAGCGTTTGGCCGACGCTTAGTTGACCAAGTGAGCTACTTAACCCTTCTCACGCGGTGTAGTTAAACATGCAGACGAGTTGTAGTCGGTCAGTCCCCTTTAGAGCCGTATTATAACCGAGGAGGCCTCTTACAAACTCATCCTCGTTCAACCCTATTTCACTCTCTTAGGCTCTGAGGCAGGGTTACATAGTATAAGCAGCATGTGAGAATGGATAGCCTGGACATATAAATAGTCCTATCTGACGAAGATTGCCCAATAACTCCGACACTGCTCGCTTTCTGGCAGTGCCAGTCCCAAGCGTGGATAAAGGAGGAGGGCGACGCTAATGATCTTTGTTATCACACAGTGTCGTTAAACTGAAACTACTAAGATTGCCCAATACATGCCGCCGAAGTATGCTATTACTATAGAAGCAGGGAAAGGATTGGAATGAAACAGAGCATGCAATGAAACACGTACAAACAGAACAACGCTGAGGCAGACACGCAGACAGACACAGGAACAAAGAAACAGACATACACGCAGACGCACATGGACAGAGACACAGAGGCAGACGGAGACAAAGATGGAGAAAAAGTGACAGATGGAGAGATATATGGAGCGAGTGATGGAGACAGAGACAGACAGAGGTGATTTAGGGAGGGTTGGAAGGATAAGGAGTGACGGACGGACGGATGGACGGAGAAAATAACAGAAGACGCAGGAGAAACGTGGATAGAGTGACGGAAGGAAAAATGGATTAAGGCAGCAGGACAGCAGGGAATTGGAGGGTTAGATGGAACTAGAAAAGCGTGAATGATGAAGAGTCGGAGAAACAAAGAGAGAGAGAGAGAGAGAGAGAGAGAGAGAGAGAGAGAGAGAGAGAGAGAGAGAGAGAGAGAGAGAGAGAGAGAGAGAGAGAGAGAGAGAGAGAAAGAGACAGACAGACAGACAGACAGACAGACAGACAGACAGACAGACAGAGACAGACAGACAGACAGACAGATCTGATGCCGACAGCTAAACAAGACAACAGGAAGCGAGTGCAATGAGATGGAAATGTAAATTAATTTTGTAGCTCTAGTCTCCTCCTCCTCCCCTTTCTCCTCCTCCTCGATCTTATCCTTATATAGTTAACGGATGTACGGTACAGACAAATAGACTAAGTCAGATTAACAGATGAAATGAAAGAGGAAAAGTTCGTCAGTCTGACGTATACATACTTCCTTAATGACTTTACGCGTAGGCCTACTTTGCTAACTCATTGGCTCCAGTTCATCATATTCCGTCCGTCCGTCCGTCAGTCGGTCCGTCCGTCTGTCTGTCTGTGCCTGTAGTCCTTCCTCACTCCATCCTTGCCTCCTCCAATGGATTTCCATAATCCTCCGTTGTCCATTGTTTTGTTCGTCATCATAGAACGACGACGGCTGTCAGTCTTCTCTCCTCTCCAAACGTCGAAGCTTCACCTATTTATATAGCGCCGTCGTATCCATGGGTCCAATAAACAATGAAGACTATCTATGCAGATGTATTATATGAAGAAGTCTTCCATACAAAGTAGAGTGGCATGTATTCATACAAAACACGATCGAATCTATTACCACTGTCAGAGTGCATGCTTGCGAGTGTTGGCAATACCTGTCTGTCTATCTGTTTGTCTGTTTGTTTGTCTGTGTATGTATGTATGTATGCTGCATGTATGGTCAACTATGTTGTATTGCATGCATGTATATATAACCATAAGAACGCTTTTATTGAAACCAGTTGAACAAAAGGTTTGACAAGAGCGATGATTGATAAACAATGATGATGTTGGTTCAAAGGGGGAGTCCTAAAAGGGCCTAAGCCCCGCTGACAAGGGTTACCCTAAAGTAAAGTATCGATAATAATAAGGTGGTCGGGAAATATCTACAAGTCTCTGTTTTAAAAGACAGAGAACAAATGATGAGTTATCAAAGAACAAATCTTAACTAGTTATAACGTGCACACAGAATAAACTTAAATAACCGGAGAGAAGAGATACACGCGTAGATAGGTTTTAAACGAAAGGAAACTGTGAACAAACGTTTTGAATATATAATGAGAACAGGTCTGTATATATATATATATGTGTTAAAGGTCTGTTAGGCGGCCAATGCAACTGTATATATATGTTTAGTTGATCGGGCGGCTAGCGAGCCTCTAGCTTAAGTAAATATTATTGACTGAAGGTAGATTGGACATTGCAGGTGTTAATTGCGCGCCAAAGTTAGAAATTGCTGATGACAGTGAATTTGTTTTTTTAATGCAGTAGACAGAGCTGTATGTTATTAAGAAGGAAATGTTAGGAGTTACAATTGAGTTGAGTTGATGAAGAACATTGGCATTGAAGTGTTGAGTTTTAAAAAACTGTGTTTGAAATAAGAAGAAACATTAAAAATAGCTGTGTCAATTTAATTCTAACAACAGTTTAGAAAACTTTGAGCGATCTATATTTAGCGGTAAGGAAAAGTTCTTGAGATAGGTCACTAGGAAAGAAGAGTTGGTGACAGAAGCAATGGACGTTTCTGAATTGGAGCGGGAGACCATACCATATTGCAGGACCAGCGTTTTTTAGAGAATTTTCGTGAGTTGGTGCGAGTAGAGATCCCTCTGAAGTTTGCAGCAGATCTTACTTCGTATCGGTGGATTTCGGAGGTTGAGTGAAAATAACCATCAAAAGTATGTGGCAGCGCATGTGACATATATTTAAACATAAACTCAAAGATTTGGATGATTTTCATCTCTTCAGGTTTCGGAATTTTGAATTTATGGAAATTTTAGCGTATGTACGTACGTACGTACGTATGTACGTATGTACGTATGTATGTATGTATGTATGTTTGTATGTATGTATGTATGTATGTATGTATGTATGTATGTATGTATTATGTATGTATGTATGTATGTATGTATGTATGTACGTACGTATACGTACGTATGTACGTACGTATGTATGTATGTATGTTTGTATGTATGTATGTATGTATGTATGTATGTATTATGTATGCAGGGGCCTACATTTAGCACTGTGCATATGCATACACAGGTCTCTCTATTTGCTCTGCTTATTTTTTCATGTATTCTAACATCGATTACTATACATGGTGCCTTTCGCAATGGCTTTCAGAACTTTTCTTGCCCTTTCCCTTCCACCGTTCTCGATTAACTTGAATGTCATATTATGCGTAGAGACTTTTAGCTGTTTGCCTTGATGACGAATATTTACGTCGTCATGGTAACCTTAGTTCGGTTAGTAACCGAGCGGTCACAGAATTTCATGAATAATTGATCTAAGCTTAAAGTGCATGCAGCAATAAAGAACGCGTCCTTCCTCTGCCGTGAATTTCAATAAATTAATAATAAACAAGTACTCATGTATAATCCGGGACAAGGGTTTTGCTGTTACTGCAATTGTCAAACGACCGTTATCTAATCTATGTGTAATAGGAGGAAGACCTGATAGCGAATTCAAGTCTCCATCTCAGGAGTACGAGTGGATTGAAGTTGGATTGAGCTAGATCGAGTGAATTTGGACTAGTAAAATGGGTGGATGTGAGATTGTGTGGGTGGACTCAAAGGGTTTATGTCTATCCATCGATCTATGGATTGATTGATTTGCAACAAATTTATAATAAAACGGTTCCTGTTGAATTTCAACAAATTAAGAATAATCAATCATTCCATCCATTCAACATACATCCATCCATCTATTTATCTCTTTCTATCCATAAACATATCAATTACTCCCTCCATCCATCTATCCGTCCGTCGACCCACACATCCATCTAGCCAGGTAAATAGGTGTGGCGGACAAGCCACAAGGTAGCATTTAGGCTGTTTGGCCTATAATGAATGGCCTAATGATATTGATTTTCTGTTAAACGGTGTCGCGCCTCTGAGTCGCTAGGTGGCGTAGCCCAAGGTTACATAGGCTACGTTCGATTCGAGTGTTAATAAATATAATAAAAATATACGGCCGCTTAATATTTGCCATTTTATCGTTTTAATATAGTGATTAAATGAAATTACATCTTTCCACGGCCTATAATTGATGACTAAAGATAGGCATCGCCTACATTAATACTTAGGAGATCTATCTCTTAGACACCTACCTTATATTAAATTTTTTGGTATGGACGCATTTATAAGCGTTGAGATGCTACATTATACATTGATCACGGATGAATATAGCCTGCCTCACCGTGCATCGCTTATAATGTAGAGTAGCGACAGTTTACTACTCTGCATATACGATACGGATCTTTTGGTATCGTTCGGTTACGGTTAGCGAAAAATACCACACACCAGTGCGGTAAGCGAGTGAAATCGGTTCGTGAAAGTTACGGTCGCACCAGCGTCCAAAACAAGACTAATCAGTGCGCTCCGGAGTTACAGTCAAGGCAAACGCTCTTTGGGTGTCCGGACCGTTTCCGCTGATTCGGCAGGGCTGGGGCCCACCCTGTCGTGATCGCGAGACGGTTTGAATCCCGATTGCGGGAGTTTAACGGCTGAGCATAACTCTGGGAAGGACCGATCGTGAGATATAAAGGCTCACAGGTCTAATACGGGGAATACCGAGAAATCACAGGTCTGTATAAATACACGGGGCAGGCGAGGCCCCGGTGATACCGTTCGATCGGAGAGTACGGGAGCCGACGGGAAAATCAGTTAACGGCGAGTGAAAATTCATAGTCCGGTTTCCGCGTAAAGATCGGCGTACGGGAAAGACGGGAAAATCAGTTAACGGCGAGTGAAAATTCATAGTCCGGTTTCCGCGTAAAGTTCGGCGTACGGGAGCGACCGAGAAATCAGTCAACGGCGAGTGAAAAAGTACGGGGAAAATTCCCCAGTGACCCGGTTCGATCAAATACGGGGAGGGCGACCCCGTTGGTGACAGATAGATACGGGGAAATTCCCCGCTGGTCCGGTTCGTTAACATCTGGTAAACTTGCACTTAAATCTCAACCATTGCGGATAGACCCCATCCGCATATTCTTTTCTATTCTTTTTAACTTGCGGGTCTACCGCACCTTTTCTACTTACGCGACTTACCGAAAAATCATAGTTAGGCTATTTCCGCGGTTTCCCCGTGGAATATCTTTCGTCGCCTACCTAGCGTCGTTCTTAGTTACTTCCGCGGTTTCCCCGTGGAACGTCTTTCGTCGCGTGCCTAGCGTCGTTCATAATTACTTCCGCGGTTTCCCCGTGGAATATCTTTCTTTGCGTACTTACTTCCGCGGTTTCCCCGCGGGATCTATCTCTTCTTGCGGATCTAACCGATATATCTCTATTAGCGGTTTCCCCGTCTAATATCTTTCCTTGCGTTCTTAACGTCGGTTGTACTTATTACCGCGGTTTCCCCGCGGTAAATCTCTACTTGCGGAACTAGCCGCATATCTCTCTGTTCGGGGAACTACCCGACAGATCTGACCGTGGTTCGTTCAGGTGTGAGAGACAGTACAATTCCCTAACAGGGAAGTAATACACAGGTCTGTGAGAAACAAAGGGGTAACGTTAGTGACACTTACCCTTGGTTACCGTGCTTCTGTGCGCTCCCGGGCACAACCGAAACGTTCGCTATCTGAATCTGAAAGTCTGATCTACGGATACCTGAGGCGGAGTAAGGGCCCACTCTGTTGGCAGGTCCGGGTCAGGTTGATTCGGATAGCGGGAAGAAAGGTTGTGTAAGACTCAAGCCGGGGAAGGGCGTACTCGCGAGACATAGCGAGTCAACGCCCTTGGTGAGGACTACGAAAACCCCAGGTGGGGAAATCAACGCAGACCAAGATAGTTACCGATACGAGAGAATCTGGATATTCATATATCCAGATCAAAGTGAAATCAACGCAGACCAAGATACGATACGTGTACGTCGGGTAGTCGGATACCCGGATAAAAAGATATATGCTTGTCGCGACACACAGCTCTGAGAACTGACTGAAGTGCGAGGCTGGGCCCCCTCGTGCGTAGGTTGGAACAAAGTTCTGTGTGTAGATAGTGAAAGTTATAGAGAGAGGACCTTCACTATCAGAGTCCGTAGATACTCTACCAGTGTATTTTTCTTTTGAAGCAGAATTATCATAGTGTTGGTTGTTCTTTGCCTTCACTATCAGAGTCCGTAGGTTCCTTACCAGTGTTTCTTTATTTCAAAGTAGAATTTATCCCTGTGTTGGTCGTTCTTTGCCAACACAGAGGCGAGTAAGGAACTTACTCCGTCAATTGTGGTGCATGACAATATACGTGGGAGGCCGCATGCCAAACACGGAAATGGACGGTGAGACACATGACAGTAGTAAGACTCATTGCCCCATGGACTTTTGTCTAGGACGAGTTGACGAAGAGAGTTGTCCTCAGTATGGTCTAGGGCGAGATGACGCAGAGATTTGCTCTAAGTATTGTCTAGGCCGAGATAATTTACAGACTTGTCATAAGTATCCCTGGTTGCAGGAACTTAGAGAACGTTTGGTGTCCCCTATCATTGGCGAGAGCTTAGGAGTCACCAGATGTAGAGTGGTACGTAAAAGTTCAGTTCAGGCGGAGAAGAAGAGAAGGCCCGTAGCTAAGAAGGTATGCACAAAGAAGAAGACTCTTGCGGGTAAAAGGACGAACCCTGTTCTGAGAAAAGGCCATCCTCAGGACGTTGCCCATCCGGAGACCGTGGAAGAAGCAGAGTCAGACCCCAATACGGAGCTGTACAGTGTTACCCCTCTTAAAGAAACGGCAAATGCTAAGCCTCCCCTGACAGAAACGGTTACCATGGGTAGAGTTAGAGAACAGCCATTTTACGATGAAGATAGACAAGGCAGTGACTCGGGCGGCTCCAGACGGATAGTGGGCTGGAGCCGACACCGTCCCGTGAGCAGAGAGGTAGCGTACGGGCGGCGGTCGCCACATAGGTAGGTACGCAGATAGTACCGAGGGACATGTAGGTAGGTGAATGGATTGACGGAAAAACTGACGGACAGACGAAAGAATAAATTTAATAATCAGTATTAGAAATCAATATGACTCAGATGGCTATTTCGTCACGTATTATCTCCCATTCCAACACTTCATTTGTATGTATAATTGTATATATATATATATTTGTTTATATCTATGTATGTGTATACGTGTGTAATATATAATGCATTATATATATATATAATATATATAGTATATAATGCATCTATTAAGCGCCACTATCTATAATGACCAATCGTCAAGAATCAGTCGACGATGGCTTTGAGTGATTGTGAGTTCAGCTAGGACTTTGTTCAAGATCCCAGCACGGTAATTGTCTCAGAGGAAGTCGGACCTGTACACCCGGAGTTACAAGTCGGGCTCTAACCAATCGAGAACCATGTCCGATGTGTGTGTGTGTATATATATATATTATATATATATATATATATCTTCAATAACTCTTCCTAGAAATACACAAACCTATAAACGTCTTCCTATGAGGTTCTCCGTGCATGTATAGCGGTAGTACTTTCCACTGTTGAACGACAGTTTATGGCTGCCTGCATGGGTCGTTAACTTCGTCCCCTCCTTCTTCCAGGCTTGGGACTGGCACTGTATACGAGCAGTGGCGGTGTTTGCATGTTTACTTGTGTCTTCTTCGTTGTAGTTCTATTCGCATAAAACACTGGACCAGCACGAAATGCGACGTCTTTACAAGGAACCGCAGAATCCGTGGTGTTTACTCCGTTCCTATAGGTCAGTCGTTGCTCTTTCTGTCGTGCATTGGGTCAATTCTTCCACTGATGACCATCTGGCACGCCTTCTTCTTCCATCTATACCAAGCTAGAAGTCATCGGCCTCGGGTCAGCTCAGGCAGTGGCGTAACCACACCCGGGCAATTACGGGCAATGCCCGGGTTGCATTTAATTCTGCACGGGTTGTGCAAGCAATACCCACAAGATAACAATGTTAATATTTTTTTATCTGGTAGCAAAATGTTGAATGCTATAGTCAGTGAATTATTATAATTACAATAACATTATAATAGTTGCTAACTTGCCACTTTCGAATTAATAAAAATTATATCTACCAATTTTTACTTAAAGTTATGATTATTGTTGAGATGGTCTGCTGCCCGGATTTCATTTTGACTCTAGTTACACCACTGGTCAGCTGTCGTCTTGAGCGATGTTAAATCATTTAAGAAAATTGCCTGATCTATGTTTCAACATTTGCTCGTGTTATTACGGTCGCTATCTCTTAATTTTGCTTATCGCATCGCAGTTTCTCCACGTGATAGTGGCCTATGCAGGTGTGCGTGACAAATGATGTAATTCTCGAATTACATGTATATTGGCAATATAATTAGAATCGTATCGGAGTTTGCTAGCAGTATTACTTTGCGAAGTTTCGATCGCACAGACAAGTCAAACCTGTAAATAACATAATGAATGTATTACAATAATACATGACTTTGTGCATCACGCAATGGAGAGGATCAATGACTTCATCAATGCCTATTTTTCTACAAGTCTTTATAATTATAGAACAATGCCTTTGAAAGATCCCTAAAATGTGTTCTTCAAAAATTCACACACATCTGTATTTATTTTTATATAGATGAATAGACTATATAAATTATATGTATATATTATAGTATATACATACATAAATATATATGTATTTTTGTATGCATACAAAAACAGGGGCCTACATCTTCATGCATTCATCCATCCATACACATTACATACATACATATATCAATACGTACATGCGTACGAACATACATCCACACAAGCAAACATACATAAATACATACATACGCATTTGCATAATATACATGTCTATTTGCAACCATTCATACATACCTACATGAACACACGCATATAATACATCCATAAATACGTGCATTACTAGTTGATCACTTGGACAGTGATACGTTTTAGGTAAAAAAACTTTTAGGGCTGCATATAGATGAATAGTTGGTCTCTCACTTTTTGTGTCTATCTGCCTATCTGTCCGCCCGTCCGTCCATTTGTCTGTCTGTCTGTCTGTCTGTCTGTCTGTCTGTCTGTCTGTCTGTCTGTCTGTCTGTCTGTCTGTCTGTCTGTCTGTCTGTCTCAAGACAGACAAAGCAGCCACTCTCTTTCAGCCCAAAACGTATGGATGGATTCTACATTACGATATTGAGGCTTGCATTTTGTAGCGCATTTTAAACTTGCGCGCAAAGATTAATGGAATCCAGTTCTTATAGCAGTGCTGTCCAACCTTTTTGACACCGCGGGCCACCGAAGAAGTAATTTTTGAAGCCGAGGGCCGCACCAGTCAACTCAAAAGCAGCGACTAAAATTTGTTGAAAATTATTAACTGTATTATAATTAATTATGGAGTTATCATAATGAATGCGTCTTGGGAACTGGATTTTGTCAAATGATAAGCCAAGTTACGAACGAATAGCTATGCAAGTAGGCCAGTGACTGTCTTTTACTTCATTTTAACAGAAATTGCAAATTGGCCGCGGGTTGGACAGCACTGTCTTATAGCCTCACGTACAACCGACCTCCTAACAGAGCGACTACTTTACAGACTGCTGTAGCACAGCTGCCACGAATGCAGAGCCTGTCTTGAGACTTCAATGGTTAATGAAGCCATTCTGTGTTGACTGTGGGATAATATGGCCAACAGCAGCCTGGACATCTTTATATAGCGCCCGATCATAAAAAAACAGCAGTCGAGTGCATTATCTATACTCTGTTTACGTGACCTTTGCGGTTTTCAGTTCAGCTTTATATAGCGCCTATTTTTAAAGCGCAAGGCAGTACACCATGGCGTTATAATAATATACAGACATTTTTGTGAACGAATGACGCGCTCGAGTTCCCTTGACAGTAACCATCCGCCCTGAGGCTTGAACCGGTACATTAAGCAGAGTCACGAAGTGGAGCGTTGGATTAATCCGCTAATGAGTGATAAGGTTTTGTTGAGAGATCTATAGGGACAGATAGGTCGCTGCAGCTTTGGAGTATGGGGAGATTATATAAATGGATGCTTGAATAGAAGCGTGGGCGGATGGATTTGCGCACCTGTGCACGCGGAAGGGTGGGTAGATTTTAATTGGATACGTGAGTGTGTGTGTGGTTGCTTAGGTGGATGGATGATGTTGATGGATATTTTGATGAATGCATGGGTGGGTAATTTTTTTATGGATACGTGGGTGCATGGGTGGTTGTTTGGACGGATTAGAGGGTGGGAGATGCTGAATGGGTCAATGGACGTGTCTACCAATGGTGGGGTTTGAAGAACGATCTCCATCGAGCTTCAAAAGTGGGAATTTAACGTACGTTTTGGACATAAATAGGGGGTTGTTGATTTCCGAGAGTAGGGTGGGGGGCAGTATTTTCCCAATCCAGGTGGGGATTAGACGCCACTGTGTGTGGGTAGATGGGTGGATCCATGGGTGTATGGGTGGTTGTATGGACGGATTGTTTGGTGGTGATGCTGAATGGGTTAATGGATGTGTGGGTGGGTGGATGGATGGGTGAGTGGATGGGTGGATGGATGGGTGTATGGGTGGATGGGTGGTTGGATGGTTGGTTGGATGGATGGATGAATGGATGGATGGATGGATGGATGGATGGATGGATGGATGGATGGATGGATGGATGGATGGATGGATGGATGGATGGGTGGGTGGGTGGGTGGGTGGGTGGGTGGGTGGATGGATGGATGGATGGATGGATGGATGGATGGATGGATGGATGGATGGATGGGTGGGTGGGTGGGTGGGTGGGTGGGTGGATGGGTGGATGGAAGGTATCTAGAGTCGGCTGCAGAGTGTTTTCCCGGGTGATGAGACGTCATCATCAACCAGAATGAGGCAATTAGTCTGTTCGCACAGTTTCAGTTCTTCCTTGATCCTCCTCTGCCCTCCTCCTCTTCGGTCACCGTCCATTCCAGCTCCAGCCACCGTCTCCTCCATCTCCTCTCCGTCTGCCGCTGCCCTCTCTCCAGCCACTCCCACGCCTCGACGGAAGCTGATCAGCTTCTTGAAAGTGTCTCGGAACTGTCGACTCATGCCGCAGTAGATGAAGAAGTTCATCGGATAGCTGAGCAGGATGAAGAAGTTGATCCACAGAGGCGCTACAAAATTCGCATCGTCATCGATGACCTCCAGTTCAAGAGTGTTATCGACGCTCATGACGATGAATAGGAGTGCCATCGGTAGCTCGACCAAGAGGAACACTCCAACGACGGCCACGAGCATCAGAGTCGTCACGCTGCTCTCCGCCAGGCGGCGACACTCCGACTTCCGGTTCTGCTTGAGCAGCTGCTTCCGGCGCGCCTGCGCGTTGCGCATCGTCTGGATGAGAAGAGCGTTGAGGACGATCAGCAGCGAGCAGGGCACGAGATGGATGAAGATGACGCGCGACCAGTAGTAGACGTTGAAGTAGACGTTCGTGTTGCCCTTGACGAAGTCGGCGTGGTCCTCCAGGCAGCCCACGACGATCGTCTGCTCGTCCAAGCGAGACCTCAGCAGGACCGGGAGGAAGTCGTTCTCGACGAAGCGACTGACCTGCGAGAAGAACGCCGCCAGGTAGAGTCCGACGATGACCTTGACGACGTTCGAGGTCGTGCACCACTTCTTCGCCAGTAGGGAGTGGCAGACGCAGACGTATCGGTGGACGGCCAGGGCCACCGTCAGCCAGATGGAGGCCGTGTGGAAGACCGTCGGGATGTAGTTCGTGAGGCAGTAGTAGACGAAGCACCAGCGGAACGGAACCCAGTCGACGTAGTGACCCATCGTGTAGAAGTAGGCGTAGCACGGCAGCGGCCAGACGCCCGTCAGCATGTCGGAGATGGCCATGGCGACGAGGAGGGTGTTGGTCGGGTTGCGCATCGTCTTTTTGAGGAGGACGATGCAGATGAAGGAGTTAGTGACGACGGTGAAGAGAATGATCGGAGGAGAGAGGATCCCGTGAACCGGATATGAGAAGGCCGTGTCCGGTATCAACAGCGGCTCCACGCAGCTACCGTTCTCATCGTCTCCAATGGCAACCGCAGCACCAGCAGCATCCGCAGTGGATGCGGAGAAGGATGCGAACGAGGAGGCCAGGTCCGGGCAGATCCAGAAGAGTGTTCCGTACAGGAGAACGTTGTACGACGTCAGATTGGAGACATCACCGAATTCGGCGGAATAGTCATCCGGATTCAGACTCATTTTGACGTGGCTCTAGATTGCAATTAACTCTGATCTTTGCCCATCTGGCCTTCCGCCTGTCTGTCCCTACGACCGTCTGTCCCTTCGTCCGTTTGTCCCTCCGCCCTTCTGTCCCTACGTCCGTCTATCCTTCCGTCCTTCTGTCCCTACGTCTGTCTGTCCCTACGTCCGTCTGTCCTTCCGTCCTTCTGTCCCTACGTCCGTCTATCCTTCCGTCCGTCTGTCCCTACGACCGTCTGTCCCTACGTCCGTCTGTCCTTCCGTCCGTCTGTCCTTCCGTCCGTCTGTCCTTCCGTCCGTCTGTCCTTCCGTCCTTTTGTCCCTTTGTCCGTCTGTCCTTCCGTCCGTCTATCCTTCCGTCCTTCTGTCCTTCCGTCCTTTTATCCCTTTGTCCGTCAGTCCCTTTGTCCGTCTGTCCCTTTGTCCGCCTGTCCCTCCGCTCTTCTGTCCGTCCGTCCGTCCACTCTAAGCCGTCCCTGTGGAGCGATTGTGATCGTCGACGGTAAGCTTGTAATCCTGAAGTGCGCTTATCTGACGATTGTCTCTCTCGTCAGTTCATCGCATCTGCTGTAACGTTTCTTTCGGATTCTTTGTTCGACTTTCCACAGCAATTCTATTCTGTTCTACATGTATTCTGTTCTATTCTGTTCTTATCTCGTCCTCTTAGTTCTTGACAGAAACCATTTCCCTCAGAGACTCAGAGTCGGTCGTTGAGGATTTGGTGGGCTTATGCTGCTTTGTGAATCTCGCCGATACGCTAGTAAATGACAACAGACCATTCTGAGAATTTAGCAGTAGGCTACATTGTAGATTTATTTTTTTATTGTAAAGGCGTAGAAAAGTTACAATTAACTTTGCCCTTAGACAGCATTTTTATTTTTTTTATTGTAAAGGCGTATAAAAGTAACAACTTTGCCCTTAGACAGCATAGGCTATTTATACATTTAAACCATGAATTCAGCGAATGGTTGGTAGGTTATACGCATGCGTTGGTAGGTTTACGCATGCGTTTAATGCCGAAGATAGATAGCACACCAAAACTTGTATGACATGTTGGGTTCGCCCAACACATAAATGTAATTCTCTTGTAAAGCAAAATGCGGTTAGCAATTGGTATTATAAAGGATATACTTACTTACTTACTTACTTACTTACTTACTTACTTATAAAATGTAATTTGTGCACGGCTAGACCTATAGTTTTTTATATCGACAATACGGACCATCACTCCTGACGTATATCGGGCGGCTCAAAGCTTATCGTTTTACTTACTATACATCATCATAACTCAGATCAAAAGTTAGATTCTGTTCAAGACAGAACTTCCGAGAACGGGAGTGGGAGGAAAGGAGATGCAATGGGGCTGCAACCTTGCCGTAAATGCGATGCAGCAGTGACATAAAATGACCAAAAAGCATATAATCCACATTTCGGAAATCGTTTTTGAGCGAACGTCACAGAACATCATATAGTATAGATCGTGATTAGTTTGAAGCGGGCCTATCAAGTGCAGTCAAAATGTCCATAAAACATATATTTATATATGACAGACAAAGCCTATTTTATTATATAAATACATGCTTAATATCGTTTATTTAACGACGCCGTCATATCGACGATGATTGGCGTTGGTATATAAATACATGTATACATGCCCATAAAAAGTATCCAGAAAGAGGCAGACCGGATTCACTGAGCATTTACGAGGCATGTGTGCAATGTATTGTTGGTCCTGAATCACAATTTCTGTCGATTTTTCTTTATAGTCTTAAATTATAGACATAATATGATTTTCTTTGAAACTGCAATTTATTTGCTACGTTAATCTTCCTGACCGCCAGAGGCACTTCGGTGCTTAGGCGATGCAAATAGTCGCTCAACGTTTAACAGGGACATTCCAGTCTTCTGCATTTATTGGTCCTTGCTCTTAGGTTAACTCGTACGGGCTTTCAGTGAAGACGGCAGCGCGTATTACATTTTCGCGTCAAGATAAGAATTTTGGTACTTTCGCCATGGGCGTATTTAGGGGGGTTCGGGTTCAAGCCTCCACCCCAAAATAAATTTCAGGAACTTTTTATAGGCTTTTACATGCGAAATACACATAACCTTAACTTCTGCGACAATCTTCAATGGAAACAACCCCCCGAAATCTTAAAACCCCTCCGAATTTTTGTCCTGGCTACACCCATGACTTTCTCCCGAATTTCTTTTAGACAAAATGTTCGCCAAAAAACTTTCTAGATAAACGAAGGACTTCAGAAACTCCTGCAAAAAATTGACGTTTACCAGAAACTTTCTAGACAAAGGAAGAGCTTAACAAACTCCTGAAAATTTTTACGTATACCAGGATATTTCAAATGTAATTAATGATTTATGTAAAATATACCTCAGTTATTGCAATTGATTCGGCAATGGCGTTCTTCCTTTTGGACACCGCGCATATTATAGGGTCCATAGGCCTATTGTGCATTGTATAGCCTACATGATGAACTACTTGACACGGTGTCGCCGTATGAGAATATTAAACTGGAAAAAGTATAAACTATCTGCATATATGATAGGCTCATTGTCTGCATAGAGGACACGAAATATTATTCAGAGGGTCACAGTATAGATTTCGCACAATTTTTGCTAATATTCTCAATTTGCTTGTCTTGCTTGGACTATCATACTTGCCCTCCCATACAATGCACGAATGCATGCAGGGTCGAGAAGCCAACATTTACCATTGTTTCGTCATGCAATACTAGGGCTTTATAAATGCCTACATTGCACGTTTCACGCTGGACGAGAGGAAAGAAAAGAAATCGACGATCCGCATAATCTTGCGAGCGGGTGTAGATTAAAGAAATGATGATCCATGGGTTTAAATCTGTCTCCTTTGGCCTGGTTCCCTTTCCCTGCCTCTATCTTCGTCGACAGTTTTGTAGCCGCGTATAAGCAAGAAATCTATGACCGCAATCATTGCTTTCGAGCAATTTTCCGAAAACCGTTCAAGTGTGTGATCCATTGTTTCGGCTGTTGTATGAAATCAAACGGTGCAAAGAATGGCTCGCTCTTTGACAGAAATCTTTTATTTTGCCGAGTTATACGCCTTGCACAGCTAAGTCTTTGCATCGAAACACCAGCATTCAATCAACTGGTAGCTTCTAGCACAATAGGCCCAACATATATAGTCTACCCATAACACGGCTTTACGGCCCTGCTCTAACACATCGCGTTCACAGTCGGGTAATGTACTAAGGTGCTATATAAATGACATTTATTGCCGCTTCTTGGGTCCTGTTCTCTCCCGACAGAAACGAAACGTGATGGGCTCACTCCGGTGAAAGTGTAATTTATTTATATGCAGTGGTTAAAGTGGTTTGGGTGAGCAGTGGGAACGCTGAAGCAGAGTTTTATTGGAGACCATGTGTTATAAGGGTTCCATTGCATTACAGCGCTCGTGAATAAGCTGGTGCCCTGCGCTTGGCTTTCGAGTGGCGCTTTAGAAGTTTGGAGATTACGATTACGATGGTGAGCAGTGGGAACGCAAGCAAACAATTTCGAGAGCAGTGGGAACGCCGTTCCCACAGTTCCCACACCACTTTAAACCCTGTTTCTATGTGGAAGAAAAACACAGATAACGTTGCAATCAAGCTTTCCTGGTTAATAGGTATCGAGTCCAACTCTAATGCAGTCCACTGTTGATTAAACTCTGCTTACGATCTGTATCTGTGTGCAATTGTAACTGTAAATGAACTCGTTTTTCTATAGCGACCACGTGGTCTCAACTCTGCTCATTTTTCAATCTGATCTGAATCTGCTCTGAATTCGCTTGATTCTGTAAATGTAATTATTAACTTCTATCGCGCCTAATATGCACATCTCATGTCATCTCATGTCATCTCATGTCATCTCATGTCATCTCATGTCATCTCATGTCATCTCATGTCATCTCATGTCATCTCATGTCATCTCATGTCATCTCATGTCATCTCATGTCATCTTATCCTATCTTATCTTGTCTGATATTATCATATATTATCTCATCTAATCGTATCTCATCTTATCTTAGCCTATATCTGAAATTATAATTATCTTATCTATTCTTTTCTAATCTTATCTTATCTCATTTCATCAATTTGTTCGTTAATTACTTAATTAATTAATTGATTAAAAATTCATTCATTCAGTCAGTCAGTCATTCATTCATTCATTCATGATAGCTATTTACACAGGGTCAATGCATACGTATATCAATCTGACAAGATAATTTGTTGTCATTGGAAATGTTCTAAGTGCCTCCCTACAAGAACTCCATTCAAGAGACTCTCTCTAAGGTAGACCTACATTTTTAAGCGGATTGCACGTGGTCTTCAGACGGTTTAGACTTCATGGACATGTGGGAGGGGTTGGGCTATGATGGGAAGGTGGGAAGGAGGACTGAGTCCGTGGAAAGGGGTTTTTGTGGGGAAAAGACCGAGGGCGACGGTACGAGTCTACGAGATATCAAGGGAGACGTAATAGGGTTTGTGTGACTATCGTGCAAATGATCGCAATTGTATTGGTCACGTTCGATCGTTTAGTCTCTGGTATTACCCTAATGGCTATAAATGGCTGTAGATGGCTAATGGCTAATGGGCCGGGCAGTTGCGACTTCATGTTCTGCACACATACGACAATGAATATATATATATATATATTTATATATATATATATATAATATATATATATATTATATATATATAATATGGCGAGTGTGTGTGTGTGTGCGTGGGTGTGTGGGTGTGTGGGTCTACTTCTGTAACGTGTGTAGCGTGCAATGAACGTAAGTTGGTTAGTTGCTGTCTAACGACGTTGTTACATGACAAGTATGACCAGCGTCGCCCTCTTCCTTTCTCCGGGCTTGGCACTGGCACTACCACGTGTAGTGTGGTGGTGGAGTACATATGTAAGCCATTATGCATCAATGTATGCTCACATTGGTACTATGTCTTTACGTGCATAGTGGCATGCGCGGTGGTGAAGGGGTATGTTCGGTGCCTTGCAGCCGGAGGGTTACGGGTTCGAATCCACCTCAAGCCGTCGCGTAGGACCCTGGGCAAGTCCTTCACTCGCAATTGCTCATTGTGTCCGCTGTATTCGGGAGCGCCTCTGAGTAAAAATCTTGAAAGGGTGCTATAGCAAGTGCTCGTACATACATACATACATACATACATACACACATACATGTACATACATACATACATACATACATACATACACACATACATACATACATACATACATACATACATACATACATACATACATACATACATACATACATACATACATACATAAAAAAACATACACACGCATACAAGCACACATACAAACACTCATATGGGTGCATAGCCTACGACAGGTGATATATGCATGGACCAGCTGAACTGATTCTTAATCTTGGATGGACTTCGACGTTCCCCATCGATTAATCCCCTGCTTGAATCAAATGAAGAGATATACGTAGAATGGCTTCGGCGGCTTTCGGCTTTCCTGCTTGGTTGACAGCGTGAATCAGACGAAAAAGATGAGCGCTTGAGCAGGTGTATTCTGACGACAGATTCAGATCAGGATTCGATATGTAATTCCGATAGCTAATTATCAAGGCATTACCGAAAAGCCATCAGTACCTCTCCCATACATTCATATGGAAAATTATTACACAAATAGCATGAATTCTTTTAAAATATTTAAGTTTAAAGAATTATTGTTATTATTACTATTATTAATATAAAAGAAGAGAAATGTCTATCATGAAGGCAACATTCCTGTAACGAGAGTCCGCATAGCCGGATGAGCCCCTCCAGTAGTAGTAGTAGTAGTAGTAGCAGTAGCAGTAGTAGTAATAGTAGTAGTAATAATAGTAGTCATAGTAGTAATAGTAGTTGGAGGAGGAGGAGGAGGAGGAGGAGGAGGAGCAGCAGCAGCAGCAGCAGTAGTAGTAGTAGTAGTAGAATTACCAGTATCCTATCGCTTACCACGTTACAGTTGTCATCAAGCTACACATTTGCGAAGACTATACTACTGGATGCATATCGCATATCAACGCTGCAAATGACTTTTTGCCATCGTGAGGGATCAGATATAATACGCAGGTTTTAATAAATAATGACAGTTACCGAAGACCGACGCACGATCGCGTCTCATGTTTTTCATTCACTGCTGAAGAGGCGTCACGCCTTGAGATGAATTCATACGGTGTGCAGGGTTCAAGACAGAAAACGTTTCTCGCTAATGATTTTTACAGTACTGTATAAAACATACATGCACGGTGCACCCACGTATCCATACACGATATAAATACATGCATGGTATGCATGCACGCTCGCACGCACGCATGCATGCATGCATGCATACAAACATACACACGTACACACATACATACATAAATACATACATACATACATACATACATACTACATAGTATTACATACATACATACATACATACACACATACACACATACACACATACACACACACACACAGACACACACACAGACACACAGACACACAGACACACATACACACATACACACATGCACACATACACACATACACACATACACACACACAGACACACACACAGACACACAGACACACAGACACACATACACACATACACACATACATACATGCACACATACATACATACATAGTGACATACGTATATGTTGTAGACTATACTTCTGCGCATGTCATCGGCCATGTCGGTCGATTGGTCGACCTCTGTGTCATTTCGACGACTACTTTAATGTAAATGCAGAATTTGCTTAGTGACTTTAAAAATATTGGAGTTTTCCGGTGCTAGGTTTGCGTACTGAACTTAGTTTGCCAAGGATTTCGTTCGTTCAAGGGGTTTTTGTTCACAACTCGCCTTGGCCCATGATGTGACCAGAGGCGTACGACGCTGAAATGCCGCCCGGGGCGATAGCCCAAAATGCCGACCTTGGCCACTTAATTTTGGATATGCTATTTTTTCTAAGATTGCAGTTTTCATTACGATCGTCGATCTTATTACATATACGCCTACAATTTTATTTTATAAAGTTGATAGCTTGTCTGGGTTTATCATTTTCAACTGCATTTTTAAATTATCCGTTTTAGCTATAGCCTACATATATTCGTTCATAGTGACATTAATTTTGACATCATACAGGTTAGCGCAGAGCAGATACCTAGAAGGGGCGCTATATAAATGTTCAATTACACTACAATTACTTTAAACTATTTCGTTGATTAAAAGATGTTTTAACGGGAACTTAAAACGCAGGTCTCGATCAGACGCAGGTCAATGCGGATGCCAAGACGCCGCTGAGGTATACATGTAGATCAACCCCTTCGGCAGCAACAGCAGCAGCAGCAGTTCCTGTTGTTGCCGCCGAAGATGATGACAATGATGATACGGATGTGTACGGTGGCGACCAGCTCCTGCTGCTGAGGCAGGAGCGGATGCTGGCATTGTCTGTCGGTTGGTGCGTCTGCATAGGATATCGTAGATTCTCGTCTAAGTGGTTTCTCCTACCAAATCCCAGAGGGGCTGCGGAAATTGGATAACGCTTGGGTGGTGCGGCCAATTCTAAAAGCAGATTAAGTAGAGGCCATGCCAGGAGGCGGAGCAGCAGGAAGAGGTGGAGTAGGAGGAGGAGGAGGAGGAGGAGGACGAAGAGGAGGACGAAGAGGAGGAGAGAAGAGAGGAGAAGGAGGAGAATGAGGAAGATGAAGAGGAGGAAGAGGAGGAGGAGGAAGGAGGCATGGGAAGAAGGGAGACTGACGGGAAGAGTAGGAGAAAGGAGAGTGGAATTAGGAATAAGAGGAGGAAGGAGGCACAGGATGGTGGAAGGAGACTTAAGAAGGGAAGATTAGGAGGAAGGAGATCGGAATTAGGAATTGGGAGGGAGTTGAGGAAGGTGTTCGGAAAAATAAGGAACGGTTTAACTTGACAAATAGTATGAGGTAGAAGGAGAGAGGATGACGGACATAGAGACAGGGCAAAATGAAAATAAGGAAAGGGGAATAGATTCAAATACTAAAAGAAGTAATTTTTTACCAAAATCAACTTCTTTTTCGTTAATACAAAAAATTGTAACCTGTTTTGGCGACCCTTTTTCTTAAGCCACGCGGTTTCAAATGTTAATTTTATAAAAAACAAAGAACATATAGCATTAATCTTTCCAGTTATTTACTTTAAATAGTTCAGTGCATAGAACTCGTTTGAATTAGGCCTACATCTCGCGAGAACATACAAGATCTTTTTATTTCTGCGGTCGCGGAGTAACAAGCAGTGCCTAGAACCAACTGAAAATAAATATTACCGATGCATCGGATCGAATCCAGATTCGGCAGAAAAGCAGGCCAAATATCCGGTAATAGGTCGATAGTCCGACGGTTCGATAGTCCGAAGATTCTGTAGTCCGACATCAATCCGACTTAAAATCGTTGCATGAATCCAACTTCTACTTACACTGCGATATCTTTTCATCTTTCCAACTTTCCATTTAAGCAGGGATTACTTTCATCAATCCAACTTCTATATAAGCAAGAATTCTGTTAGTTAATCCAACTTCTACTCAAGGAAGAATTATTTTCATCCGTCAAGCTACTACGAATCTTCAGACAATCGACACGTAACCAAATATCCGGATAATATCCCGGATTCGGAAATCGGCAAAAATGGTAATCGGTGACACCCTGGAGAATAGGAAGAGATGGATTAGAATTCGGAAGGAGAAGGAGCGGAATAAAGACGGATGTAGAAGAAGAGGAAGAGGAAGGACCCTAAGGGAATCAAGATGCAATGAAGGATGAGTGGTTGGAAATGTACAAATAGATCTCTGTCTCCGTGTCCTTCCCTCTCCTCTTTCACATCCATATTCATTGCTCATACTACTTATTATTTATCGCCTCTAGGGCCGTCATGTCCGCCTCTGTGTCCACCCAGCTACACCTTTATGTTCTGTGTGTCTGTCTGTCTGTCTGTCTGTCTGTCTGTCTGTCTCTCATCGCTGAGAACTTGTCGGTTCCAACTCCTAAGGTAACCGAATGCTTTTCATAGGCGACTTGGGACGACTAACTGGATAAATTTGATTCCCAACTGGCACGCAATAACTCAATAGCTGCCTGTACGGACAGTTTCCATGGTAACCTCCAAACCGTAGCCTCATCGGGGCTGCAAACAGAAGGAGTGCATAGCATGCATGTCCTTGTTGATTCATGCACTTCGTCTCCCTTCTAAGCCTTCGTTTGTCTTGGAGAAGAAACACAGGTGCGTGTCGGTGCAAGAAACCGTGACCGATTTGGGGTTTATTGCACCGCATAGACGACGTCGTACATCATCGGCTGCCAGCCATAATCCCTGCTGCCATATAAAATCCCAGAATTCCAATCGACGCCCGCGCTAATCTCTCTCTCCCTGTGGCCGCTAAATAACTCGCAAGGCGCCGCAACGGCTTCGGTACAAATGCATTATTTACCCATCGCTGCGTTCACACGTCGCCTTAAAACTGTTACAGTCAAGAAAGAGGTTGCAGCATTAAGCGATATATATATATATATATATATATATATATATATATAATATAATTATATGGCTCTACTTTTCTTTATATATATATATGGCTCTACTTTTTCTCTCTCTCTCTCTCTCTCTCTCTCTCTCTCTCTCTCTATATATATATATATATATATATATATGGCTCTACTTTTCTTTCATTTTTTTATTGAATACTCATCCACGCGCTGCAAATGACACACATGCAAAACATACAACACAGACGCACACGTGCACACATCTCCATATATAGGTACATACAATGTAATTATTATGTATAAAGGATATGAGACGGCTTTGCTAAATTAAACTTGTAGATCTACATGTACGTGTAGGGTTATAAACAGGCAAAAATGAAAACAAATAAAACAGGTCGAGAAAATGAGCTCAAAATACACGTGCATAAAAAATATTTGCATAGGGCCTACATAAAATACATGCATGCATGTACACTTGCATATTATAGGCCTACGTAGGCCTACGTACATACTTACGTGAATGAATAATAAATAATATACATACATACATCCATACACAACACACATACATGGGTACATGCATACATAAATATATACATGCTTGCATGCATAGTTTGCATACAATAATACACACACATATCATATACAATATTATACATGGCATAAATATATATATGTCTATATACATACGTACATACAAACCTATTTATAAATATATATAAATCTTAGAAATTGCCAGTCGCGTATTATATAGTAGTTTGTACAGGAAAGGAATCCTTTGCTATTACTCGCACGTGATAATAGCCATGGATGGATTCAGCGCATTAGTGGTGAAGAGGATGTGTGCGTATACAGTTGGGTGGTTAGGAGGGTGGATGTTGACGTAGGAGGATAAGTGGAGAGAGGAAGAAGAAGAGAGAATGGACGGAAAATTAGCATCGACGGAACTTCAATTAGAAGCGGAATCGTTAACAGCGTCGCGAGTCGAAATAAATGCATTAGGCGGACTATAAGTATTCCCTCCCTTTCCCTCCAGACGCTCCACAAGTCAGTTATTTGGCATGAGCAGAAACACTCCAGTAGAAAAAATACGTTGTAGGGATTTGTAGAAACTCGAATAGAAAAAGATGCATACGTGCTTGTCATGCGAAGGAACAGTTCAATGGAAAAACACGCACGACAGTTCTTTGACATGTGCAGAGATAGCCTACTCCAAGAGAAGGAAACACGCGTCGTAGGTAGCCAACGTGTACAGTAGAAACATTCCACTGGAAAAGACATACACACGTTTGGCATGTGCAGAACCATTGAAATGTAAAAAACGCGTCAGTTCGTGTGCATGACTGTGCAGAAACATTCCAATGGATAAAACAAAAAAGTCAGTTTGTTGGCCTGTGCAGAAAGACTCCAAAGGCCAAAAAGCGCAACTTCTATCAGTATAAGGTCACAGTTTCAAAAAGTCAGACAGTGGATGCAGCCGTAAAAACAGCTCTTGCGTTTGTCCAAACTTGTAAACTTCACTTAGATTGTGTCAGACGTTGTTTAAATAGCACTTAGTAAAACAATGTCGTTGCTATGTTACTCTCCGATGTACAAAAAAACTTTGTCGAAGCTGAATTTATAGCAGTTTTTAAATAGAAAGGTTTGCTATAAGAGCAGCTCTTTGAAATGGCTACAGTAGAAATGGTCCAGAAGTGATAGCATTGCCCGGAAAGGCAATCATCGTGACGTGAAATGCTAATCACTTAATGTTCGCTAAGGGTCAAACAGCAAAAAGCAGTGTTTCTTCCTATACACAGAAAATTTGATACTGAACAGTGGTAGTGTGTTTTGCTTAGTGTAAATTAGACATCACCGTCCTCTGACAAGGAACAGTAATTGAACAAATTATGCCATTATTATAAGGAGTACGCATTTTCGACAGCCATTACCAATCACAAAGGATGCTACAAAAGTATGGGTGATGATACGAAATGACAGCGCCATTCTGTCCTCTGTGCATTCCCGTAAATTTCTCCATTTTTTTTAATTGAAAAAGATATATTTAGTCCATGATCTATAGCTGGAGACGAGCCTTTACAATTCGTTCTTCATGTGGCCTTTTCAATACTCTTCCAAAATGTGAAGAAGTTATACGCATCGATCTCATTTCATGTATGTATAATATTTGGGCGTTTATGGAGCGTAGTTGTAGAGCCTCTCAAAAGCGCTGATTATGTGAGCGCCTCTGAATAGCTAGGCGCTTTGTAAATTCTCAGATACGATGCATGCAATGCCACAGGGCCATCTGTGATTGGCTTTAAAAAGTCGTTTCGATGCGTTTCTACTCTTTTTCACTTGTGGTGAGGAGCTGATTATTTTTGCAGAGACCTGTTCTCAGGTGTCTGTACACTGTAGTCGTGATCGTGGTTTATAAAAATACAAGTTTGCTCATGAAAACAGATTTTTATTCGTCATGGCTTGGACAAAGGATTGTGTGATATATAATTGTAATTGTAACCGAACATTTATATAGCGCCGTTCAGATATCAGCAGCGCTCTCGACCTGCGTCAGTGTCTGCGTCAGCGAACAGGAAAGTTTTAAGGCGTCTCCGGAACTGGGAAGGTGAAAGAGCTATAGTAACTCAAGGCAAAGAGACTGGGGAAGAGAGTATATAGCCTGAGATACGGGCAAACTTTGGAATGTCGCTCTAAGCAGAGCAGCTGCATTATGAATAGACTGGAGTTTGTGAGTATTAGAGGCGGAGAGTCCAATGTATGTATAGCGTTCCCAAAGTCCACCCGAGTGCCTACATTATTCCGAAAGTAGGCTACTATTTGTTTGCGACTGTACTGCGTAGATGATATTGCGGCCTATAGGATCAAATGCAACAATTGCAGATATGGAACGTCCCTGGAAAGAAAACTTAAGCAATATCTTTAACTTTTGTGGTGATCTCTTGTTGCGTTTGCACTTGTTAAGCGCTATAGATTAAATTAACTCTGTCGTTCTGTTCGCATTTTCTGCTTAACCAGGTCACTTCCTTGTGAAATTGCATTAAACCATACAAAATGCAAATAACGTGTTTACGCTGAGGATCTGAGGACAATAATCCACTCTGGCATAGAATGACGTCTGTGTTATTTGTAATAATATTGGGTTTCTTCATTTCTGCGTATCAGGTGCGAAATCAAACGCCATATTAATCTGACAAACAATTATTCGTACACAAGACAGAAATCTTTCTTCATGCATATTCATCGCCTTTTTATTCGTTTTTTATGTTAAACTGGCTCAAAGGTGTTTCAATTGCATTCTCGCCAAGGACTGGAATTTGTAAAAGCAAAGAAACATGTTAAAATTGATCATCTATCACGGGTATAGGGACCAAGTTGGCTCCACAAAATACATTTACAGCTATGTATGCCCAAGGACGAGTTGTATGATGACTGCTTACACAGGTTTATGTTCGCATATACATTTATTATAATTTTCTGCTGTAAAAAATTCATGCTGCCTCATTCTGCTAGAATGGATACAGCTCAGTACATTTAGTAAGCATATTCGTTAAGGAATATAAACCTCATGTCAGTCATGTGAAATAATGCCCATAACGTGGCAGTTCAATAAATAAATACAAAGCCAACAGAAGTGCAAGTAAATAATTGTGTATATATAAGTATATATTTTATATATATTACATATATAAGAATTTGTATTATGCATATATAAGTAAGCTTATAGCCTATATTTCTGCTTCGTGTTTTTCTCGTTGGAGTGCACATGGTAACTGCCTAACGTGTGTTTATTCATTTTGGAGCCACGCAACCTCGTTACAGAGCAGCCTGCTCTCTTTCGAATGTTGGACGATCGAAATCTCCGAGTAGCGGCGCTTCTCTTGGTGACAGATGGAATTATATCGTCGCAAGAGATTATAATCCATTCATTTCTGTATTCGTCTTCTGACAGGTCTGGCTTTACTGATCATCGCATCATTCTCTTAATCGAACCATGGAGTGGGATGATCAAGCCACGCTATAACGCAGATCATTGCTAATGTGGCTGAAAGTGACGAGTCATACATATTGAACAGCTCTGCGCTATAGACAGCGACCTAGCAATGATGGTTGTCTAATATTAGCTTTTTCGAAAGGCAGCTCTGTCCAGAGACTTCCAATTTCTGACAATGACCTCTTTGGTAATTGCAGAGGAGTATAGAGGAATGGAATTGTGTACGTTAGCGTTTGGTGACCTGAGACTTGTGGAGGATTTAGCTTGATATGCTGATGCAGACCAAAAACTGGTGATCAAGTGTTAGGCTGTTCTGCCCTGCAACATGGCTCTGGACATCGCCTGTTACGACTTGCTGAATGTTGTACATTGCAGCGCTCGTAAAAAAACTCTTGGGCAACATATTTAGAAGGAAATTATGATGTATCTGTGAGCATTAGCTCTTTTTAGAGTAAAGGTTTAACAAAAATTGGAGTGTATACCATTGCGATTGCCCGTGTTTCGAGAAGGAATGAGAACTCGTTAGTACATGCTGCGATCGTGACAGGGTGTGTTGGGTGTATTAATACGTCTGTACATGTTTGTATGTAAGTATCTGAGTAAACCCCAGAGGCGTGTAAACTGTAAACAAATATGCCTATGCGTCTGCAATCACCATCTGCATTATTCAGAATCGGCGTCCTCATATTGAAGAAAAATATTCTTTATATATCCCAACACGGTTTTCAGCCAGGCCACTCGACCACTATGTCGCTACTGCATATTCAGGACAACATATCTGCAGTTATAGACCGTAATGAATTTTCTTTAGGAGTTTTCATCGATGTGGCTAAAGCTTTCGACACAATAGATTATGGCATATTATTTAAAAAACTTGAAAATATAGGAATACGTGGTACTGCACTAAAATGGTTTAAAAGCTACTTTGAAGATCGCAAGCAACAAGTCATCTGCAACGGTGCCCTCTCACAGCTAAGGTTAATTAAATATGGTGTCCCGCAGGGATCCATTCTTGGGCCCCTACTCTTCTTAATATATATAAACGATCTCCCGAATGCCTCTACCCTACTACAATTCGCATTGTTCGCTGACGACACAAATATCTTTATTTCTAGCAAGTCATGTAATGATCTGTTTTGTTTGATGAATCAGGAATTGGCTAAGGTTACTGACTGGTTCTATGCAAATAAATTGTCCCTTAATCTAAATAAAACTAGTTACATTTTATTTTGCTCTCATCGAAAAAAGGTGCCATCAATAATAAACCAACTGGTTATTAATGGAACCTCTATCCCTCGTGTAACTTCTGTTAAGTTTTTGGGTACCTACCTCGACCAATACCTAACTTGGAATGAACATATAAAACTTGTCTCTCAAAAAGTAGCAAAAAACATTGGCATTATGGCTAGGATAGCTCATCTGTTGCCTAATCAAACACGTCTTAACCTATATTACTCTCTTATCCATCCGTACCTTACATACTCTAACATGGTCTGGGCCTCGACATATTCTACAAGGCTAACGAGATTAAACAAGTTACAAAGAAGAGCCATGCGAGTAATTGCTGGCACGCGGCACTCTATGCATACCGATGAAATATTTAAATTGTACCGTGTCCTTAGTATTGAACAGATTAGAATTTTTCAAACTAGCGAATTTATGTTTAAATATTTTCATAATCAATTACCAAGGGTCTTCAATAACTATTTCACTACTACGTCTATCCTAAACCCCTACCCTGTACGTTCTGCTGCAAATGTTAGAGTAGCTTTTGCTAGGACTAATTCTCGGATGTTTTCTATAAAATGCGTTGGCCCCCGGACATGGAATGACATACCTCTCACCATGCGTAATTTAACTAATATCTCTCTGTTCAAAATTAGACTACGGTCTCATCTTATTACCTAGTGCTCATTAAATTTATTAGTCTTAGTTAACTAGTTAAGAATTACTATGTTATATCTCATACTTGTGTTTCAGTTGTTCTGCCATAACTTTGCCTTTGTTACAGGTGGCCCATTAGCGGGACCTAGGTCCCTTAGGGTCGTATTCCTTTTGATCCCCTTTGTCTGTTTTTTCTTTCTCTGTTGTACTTGCTTTTCGTTGTTTGGGTTCAATAAAATTTATGGTTATGGTTATGGTTATGGTTATGCATGCAGGGTATACATAGGTCAACCGTTAGCAGCCTTTTTCAACGGGTCCGCCGTACATTTATCGTTAACGTTTTGCACACGGTCCACATGTTCTGGCGCAAGGGGAAAACGGCGGAGGGGGAAATGAAACCCAATCCACTTAGAAAAGAAACCATGATCGGAAAATCGGTTACAATGTGTACCACCACGGAGCGGAGACAAACAATACGCTTTCTCGACGCTTAAAAGCCCCATGTCCTTTGCTCGCGAACTGCACGCTTATCGATTTCACATAAGACAAAACAATGCAAGACTACAAGGCATACATGTATATATATATATATATATAGGTCGTATTATATATATGTGTGTGCGTGTGTGTGTCGTGTGTATGTTGTGTGTGTGTGTGTGTGTGTTTGTGTGTGTATCAGTCCGTTCATAATACATGCATCGATATGAGCCTATAATAAAAGGCTTATTATATATATATATACCGATAATGTGTATATGCGTCTATATATAGGGCATATAACCTTACATAATATTATATGTATGACAGTATGTGTAGTTCTACATACCTTGCAGTATCCGAACTCGTACTTGCCTTTTTATCGCCACGCTACTGCCTCCCGTAAAACTGTTTCATACTCGCTAAGCCCTAGAACGCACAATAGAATTGTATACCTAAGGCAAGCTCTCTATCTCGTAAAACATTTGTCACACGGATGCTTTATGCTTAATTTTTTTTCTATTTGATGAACTATGCACACCAAAGTGCGGTTAGCAGTTGGTTCTTCAATAAACGATATACTTACTTACTTAGGTGATTATGGTGGTACTATTAGAAGTTATTACAGTAGAAAGACTATTGTATTGTATTGTATTGTATTTGATCATTTATAAAGCGCTTCTCATAGCATAAGCCTTTCAGAAGCGCTCCCAGTGCGAGGTACTCGTAGAGAAAAGATAGGTTTTAAGGTGAGAGAAGGAGGTATAGAGATGCTACTAGAGAGGATTGTAGAGCGTAGAGAAGGATGAATTCGATTCCATAAAGAGGGACCTATGCACACAAAGGATCTGGATTGAGCCATTGTGGTCCTAACACGGGGAACAAAAAGGTCAATCCTAGGTTGAACAGTGTGAATCGATTATAGTCTGAACACAGTGTGAATCGATTATAGTTACACATTGGATGGCGTCTGTAATCTCCGATAAAAAAACCCCACTGAATATGCGAAGATTGATAAACAGAAGACTTGACTCTGACGATGCGCGGATGGGAGATGTTGATAAAACTATACGACGGACAGCAGTAATGATGATGATGATGATGATGATGATGATGATGATGATGATGATGATGATGATGATGACGATGACGATGACGATGACGATGACGATGACGATGACGATGATCATGATCATGATCATGATCATGGTGAATATGATGATCATGGTGAATATGACGATGCATATAGAATGGTTATATTCAGATAGGCAAACAGGTGGGTAGACACCAGTGGTGTAGTGGGGGGGGAACGTGGGGAACGCCGTTCCCCCACTTTTTTTCTCACACTATGCAAAATTCTTGCAAGATGGCACTTTTTGCTTACTTCAATATCCAGGCGTTCTCCCACTTCATTTTTTAGGACTACACTACTGGTAGACACCAAACGGCAGCGTGCCATGGACATAACGAAGGACAGAAGTAAGGGAGAGAAGGATGAGAAGAGGAACGGTGGGAAAACAAGAAGAAGAACGGAAGGAAGAAAGAAAGGAAGAAAGGCAATGATGGGCAAAAGTTAACTAAAAAGTTGCAAACTTTTAGTTTAACTAAAAATTTATTTAAGGCAGAAGTTTAACTAAAAAAATAGTTTAGTTACAACCAAAGTTTAACTAATATTTTTTAGCTATTAACTAACAGGTTTTACTAATATTTTTAAGTTATTAGCTAGAAAGTTAAAATAACAAATTCAGCAATGATTGTCATGAGTAACTGGTTTTATTACACAAGTCAAGTGAGTTGCATTGCATCATCGTTTGCATTAGCAACTTTCTTCATGATTTTCTTGTAAAACTGTACTGGAACTATTAGTACACATTACATAGTTTGAATGTGAAATTGTCATTGACGCTCTGCATTATTACAGTTCACTTAATTTCTGTCATTGTGAAAATGTTGGTGAAAAGTTTGTTAAAAAGTTGGGAAAAGTTTAACTAAATATTTTTTAAAAATTTATTTACATAATCAGTTGCCAACTTTAGTTAAACTTTTATTTTAGTTGAAAAATAGTTATAGTTTAACTAAAAAAAATTAGCTAGTGCTCATCACTGAAGAAAGGAATGAACGAAGGAAAGAAATTCGAAGAAAAGTAGTGATTGGAAGAAATGTATGAAGCCAGAAAGGAAGAAAGAAAGAAAGAAAGAAAGGAAGGAAGGAAGGTATGAATGGGTGTAGGGAGAACGAAAGGAGAGAATGAAAGGCGGAAAGAAAGAAGGAATGATAAACAATACATTCTAGGAATTGTTTTGAGTTGTGAAAGGGCGAGACCTTAGCTAAGCACCACGACCATTATCTGTAACATTAAACGGTCGATTGCAGAAGGAAATAATGCGCTGAACTTCTATTCAGGCGGGTCAGTTGTTGCTCGGGTCTAGATAACAGCGCTGTCACGCATGGCTGGCGTTAATGTCTTATAGAGAGCATCGGGATGCGAGACACACGTACAGTTAGAGGTACACATATAGATGCAGGCAACTGAAAAACAATCATCAGATTACTCCCGGAGAAAAACAGGGCAGTCAGACAAAACGAATGGCTGACATACTGACCGATGAACACAAAAAAGAGACAGCCATGCTGGATAGGCAGAGATAAATGGCCAACGCAGCGACATATTGACCGAAAGAGAAGTGACCCACATAAATAAAAGAAGATTCCCATGCAGACATCCAGACCTACACCAGACCTAAAAGACCTACACCAGACCTAAAAGACCTACACCAGACCTAAAAGACCTACACCAGACCTAAAAGACCTACACCAGACCTAAAAGACCTACACCAGACCTAAAAGACCTACACCAGACCTAAAAGACCTATACCAGACCTAAAATTTCATCAAACACAAAGGCTGGCATACAGACAGGCAAACATCCTATCCGGTCAGAAAGACAGGCAAACGAAAACTGAGTCGCTGACAGACAGACAGACAGGCAGCCCCACACAGAGAGACAGACGGTCATTGATAAGCAGACACAATGACATTTGCAGAGGTTGGCAGAAGGACTAGAAGATAAGACACACAAACAAAAGCAGATTCACAGACAGACAGACAGACAGACAACCGCAGAGACAGACAAAAAATTGATTCGTTGACAGATAGACTAGCAAACAGACACCAAGGCAGACAGACGGACAAACAGACAGATTCACACCGACCTATGATTGATTATAGTGAGACGGAGGCAAAGCATCATCTCGCAGCGTTTGGCATCATCAGAATAATTGATGATGCATAAAATTCCAATCCTTCCTGACCTCTGACCGACAGAAACCGTCGACGATGCAATCGAAATCGTCGAGCAATTATTCCTCTTGTGACACGGACCATCGACATGTTGACATGCTGACACCCAACACAACCCTAACACTCAGAGGGACGAAGAAATAATGACGATAACGAATGAGCGATTGTTACCCTTTTTGAACTCAGAAATACAATCATACAAACATCGTCGGCTTCTTCAGTTATCTAAGCATCATTTGCCAAAAAGATAAGTGTGTTCTTCTTAACAATTTAACGACGAGAGTGTGATAAAAGCGACTGGGAAACCAATACAGCTCTTCGTTAAAGTGTTAAGGAACTTCAACAGGGCTTAGGCTAACGAGAGACTCTTCGAAGGATACTATAATACTACACTACAAAATATTCAATTGCAGAGGAGCAATTGCACATTATAATTAGACCTACATTACGCTCATATTGCATACATTATTATTATCCCATGATAGGGATAATAAGAAGCCGACAAAGAAAATGGTTGGGCCACATCATGATAGGAGACTCCCTTCTAAGAATTATAATTGAGGGAAGAATGGAGGGGAAGAAGACACGAGGAAGACCGAGAATGATGTTGTTGGACTGGATGATGGAGGAAGATTACAGCAAACTGAAGGAAAGAGCCAGAAAACGTGATAATTGGCGAAATTGGACGTACGAACCTGCCTAGCAAGGCATAAAACCAAAAGAAAATTGCATATTGCCCATTGAGCAGAGAATCCATTTCAAAATCTGCCTTACAGTTTACAAAGTACTATATTTTTACGAACCGACCTATCTTTGTTACATGCCATTGAATCCATTTCAAAATCTGCCTCACAGTTTACAAAGTACTATATTTTTACGAACCGACCTATCTTTGTTACATGCCATTGAATCCATTTCAAAATCTGCCTCACAGTTTACAAAGTACTGTATTTTAACCAACCGACCTATCTGTGTTACATGCCATTGAATCAATTTCAAAATCTGCCTCACAGTTTACAAAGTACTGTATTTTAACCAACCGACCTATCTTTGTTACATGCCATTGAATCCATTTCAAAATCTGCCTCACAGTTTACAAAGTACTGTATTTAACCAACCGACCTATCTGTGTTACATGCCATTGAGCAAAGAATCCATTTCAAAATCTGCCGTACAGTTTACAAAGTACTACATTTTAATCAACAGACTTTTATGCTCACTCCGCGTACAGTTGATCAATGGACGCTGTGATTCTTGATGTTTCCGCACCCGAACAGCGTAGGATTCTCATTGTATATTCGTTTAATCGAAGGAAATCTTGCTGTTATAACGCTGCAAGTGACAGCGAATCGAGATTATATCTGTTATAGCATTATAAACGGAACTGGTCGACCCTGTAAGCCTGTTTCTGATATGGCTTATTGGATTAGATAAGAATCCAATGAGTGTGACAGGGCTATTGATCCCACCAGGAAGCAGCTAGTAAATTTTTTAAACATCAGACGCAACCAGGGTTGCCAGACGCACGAATTGCCTAAGGAAGACAGTGCTTAGAGGGTCAGAAAGGACAAAAGAGGACGCATTGAATGTTTCACTCCGGACTACCGACTACGGAGTCTTAAGTAGCCAAGGGAACGAAGTTACATGTGAAGACTGTATGAAATCAATTGAGACTGTTTATCATGATGTTGAAAATATTTATTTAAGCAATCAATTGCATTCATTCATTCATTACGAAGATTTATATAGCGCCCCTTCTTGATTACGCACAGTATTTCTCTGAGGAGCCATGCAACTCTCCGCAGCAAACATTCTTCACATTGTGCTTTGTGAGAATGATTCTCTTCGACATGCGCTTGTAAAGTCGTTAAAAACTGCCATGAAATAATGTTCAATAGCCCAATACAACAGACATACAAAAAGCCGGACATTTTTCAGGTTCTTAGCTTTGCCTGCCGGACAGAGGACATGAGGCCAAAAATGAGGACATGTCCTCCTTTTGCCGGACGTCTGGCAACCCTAGACGCAACAACAGGAAAGCTTTTCGGTCTCTTGACCGAAGCTTTGGAGTTGAGCAGAGCAAGCAGGTAGGCTAGATCCAGTGAGTTCGAAAATGAAGGTCCCGCTATTGATATTTTTGTTCGTAGCACTGTTTCTTTCTCTTATACTCATCTAAACTCTTGTTGCCTTCCGGCGTTTATCGAGTGCTAATAACACACTATGCTCGTGCTTGTATTTATGTGATTTCTATTCATTTTTCTATCGCACGGCATATCCGTGATGGGATCTCGCGTCAGCGTTATTCCATCAGAGGCAGCAGGTGCTGTAGTGGTAGCAGCAGCAGCAACCCAACCTCTGAAGCGTTTTTAACGGATTGCGTCCATCGGTGGGTCTGAATATTAAAGCTTGGTGCGACCATTGATATATTCGCGGGGTCTGCCGTGAATGCGACTCAGAGGCCGTTAAGACAGACTGTTACATAATCTTAAGCAATACAAAGATGATAAACGGTGAAAGGATAGACTGCTTCTGAAACCTCCTTTTATCATGAAGCGTCAATTATCAACAAAATATTTCGAAAATTGGCTTTTACTTATAATTGGGGTGGGCAACGATTAAAAATTTTAATCGAAATTAATCGCACGATAAAAATTTTTAATAACGCGATTAATTTTTAACGCTTGTCACAACAAATGACAAGTAGCCTACAACTACTCTACCGACTCTGAGTAGGCTAGTTACGTTGAATATGCTCTAGATAAACGCTTGCAGTCAATAAACAAAAAGAAAACATGCTTTTACTACTTGTTTTTACTTTTTACTTTTTACTTTTAAGTTTAAAGTTTAAACTCAGCGGTTTTATCAAGAATTGTTTTAGCGAATTTCTAGAAATAATTGGGTGCAGTGACAATCGCGTTAACTGCGTTAAATTTTTTATCGCGTCAATAAATTAACGCATTAATCGCGTTAATAACGCGTTAAATGCCCCGCCCTATTTATAATCAACTAGCATTGTTTACCCGTCGTTCGCCCGGGTTTTGCCAAGGCGTAATTTTGAACGGCTGCAAATAAAGGCTACTTACTTACTATATTTGCTGATGGGCTTCAAATATTTAAAAAATGTCCATATAATATTATCTGAATGGAAACGATATTTAGAGGTGAACATAGTTGCTTTGCCCGTGTACTGCACGGGTTATCTCTACCTTATATAGGCAATATTATTTGTTCCCCGTAGGCTACTACACGGGTTATCTCTACCTTAAATAGGCGTATTATTTGTTCCCCGTACTACACGGGTTATCTCTAAATTATAATAGGCGTATTATTTGCTAAATAATAGACGAAGTTCTGCCGTTAGCCCGCGTGACGTAAGATTGCATAAAATAGCCCGCGTGACGTAATTTAAGATTGCATACATAGCCCGCGTGACGTGGACAAATGGCCATGCTATGGCCGGTATTATAAGATAGCCTCGTCGAAACAGTTGGAAATTTAAAATGTCCATATATCGGCGTTTAAATAAAATTGCGAGCTGAAAATAGTCGCGATGACCTAGACGTGGCCTAATAATGTTTTGTAAAATTTTGTAAATCGCTAAAGCGTTCCGTTTCGGAGCCTTTAGACAACGGACAAACAAACATGCAAACAAACAAACAAACGGAAGGACAACGTAAACAGACTTAAACTTATAATATAGATTAAGATTTGAGTAGCCTTGGTTTATAATTACATGTATAGTATGTAACTCAAAATATATTTTATAAAAGGGTTTACATAATTTCATGTAATTTTTTATAATAAAAATTCTTAGAAGTCTAGTGGATGATCGAATGTTTTCGTGTTCTCGTTTTTAACCTGTCATTCAAATATTGTGGCATTATATTCCTAAGAATCAAACAGTTGTCTCTTGTGATGTAATGTGATGCAATGTAAATATATTGCATTGTGATGTGATATGAATTAAAGTGTCTAGGAATCTGACGGAAATTAATGCGATGTGCTTGGGTGATGTGAATTAATTAATATGCTTAGGACCTAATGTGAATCAATGCAATGTGTGCTTAGACATTAATACAGCGTGCTTGGATATTTGCATCTGCAAACCTGTTTTGAAAAAACAACATCAATAAGAACCCGAGGTCTGCGTCATTGAAACCGAATGTTTCCAGAACAATGACAAACGAAACACGTCATCAACATGTTCCTTAGCAACCACGAAGAGTTTTCGCGTCGACAGCGTCATGTTTCCATGGCAACAACGCAGGATTTCCGTGACGGAGTTTAAATCGATTGGGGATCTTCAAGAAACTGCGTGGGAGTGGAACAATTGATGTCAGATGGTAGAGCAACAGTTATTAATCACTATCTGAACGGCCATTTACATTCCACATTGTTCGCTGCGAGGAGGAATCCACAAGGACAAGAACAGATGATGAACGATCGCTTGACGGTTGAACGGCCCGCCTGTTTGACTGAGCGCAATGAAAGACCAAGGACACGACCCACATCTTATTGTCTACTACACACAGACACTAGCGTCCGTACCCGGCTTCGCCCGGGTTTTCCCACACGCGATTTATCACAGCTTCGCTATATTTCGAGGTCACTGATTAAATAACTTTCTATAAACAGAGTTCCAACATGCGTTCAGTTCATTTGCCTTTCTCACCATGTATTTAACTGGCCGAGGCGTAAGTTAATATTGGCAAGCAGCAGCTTTCTTGTAAAGATAGATGTAACAACTCGTTAAGATCTATGGCACGTGCGTAGATACAATTACAGGCAGAGAAGAAATATCGTCTCACCGGTTCCATGTTAAAATTAAGCGATTTACCATGATTAATCATGACGCCTAAGTATTTTATTGATTGCACCCAAGGAATCGAGACATCTCTCAGAGTCATGGAGCTGATTTACCTACAGCAAATGCAATGAGACTTGGAAGGATTGAACTGCAGAGACAAATCATTAGAAATAGACATGCAAAGGTCAAGCCTGTTTTGCGGCACATTAACAGAGGGGCATATCAACAACATGTCGTCCGCGTAGAGCAGGCAGTTAATAAATGGCGAACTGATGTGACATCCTACATGAAGTTGACGCAGTCGCACGACAAACAAATGGATGAAAATGTTAAAGAGAGAGGGCGACAAACACTCCCTTGTTTCACACCAGATGTCACTAAGAATCGACGATCTTTTTATAGCTCATCAACTGAACCCATTGGCCTACATACAGTGCGAAGAGGATGTATATGACTCCGAATAGAAAGCCGCTAATTAGTTTTGTGCTCTCAGGTCCGGAACGTCTCTGGTTTGTTTCTCTTGAAGTGGCTCTATACAAATTTGCGATTGCAATTGCATAGATTGTCCGGCGACGACTAAGTGCCGTTGCCTTTGGTGGATTTTCAGAAATTGCTGGGTTTGCGTTTGAGCTGAAATATCGATTCATCTTCTGACTATACACATAAATTTTGGAGTCGGGAGCGCCTCTGAGTAGTTTCCTTGAAGGGGCGCTATATAAATTCCGGAATGAATGAATGAATATTTCAAAAGTATCGCGTAGTCTACTAAATGTGCGACTATTGTACTTTTATTTATCTTCCCTTTGACTGACTACCTTACCACACTTCACCCTAACTTACCTCATTTTACGCGCCCTTAACTTACCCTACCTTGCCTTTTTTGCTTTGCTAACATTCCTACACAGCGTTACCTTTTTCAGTGGCACCTACCACTGAAGGGGAGAACGATCTCCCAGGGTTGCAAGAAGTAGGGGTTTGACGTTTTGAACATAAACCGGAGAATTGCTGATTTCCGATGATATAACGACAATACAAACAATAAAAAAATTTATATAAGTCGGCCAGAGTGGGGTTTGTTCCCCATTCCAACTGGGGTTAGATCATAGCCCTCTAGCTGTTGATATCCAGAGGGCCATGGTTAGATGCCACTGCCTTCTTTAATTTACCGTCGCGTACTTCAGACAGCATGTATACTTCAGACAGTATACTTCAAATGGCTGTCTGAGACGGCGTCGTGTCTGCCCTTAACAGGTCACTGCATTTTCATTTGACTGAAAATGCCCAGTCGATCGGTTGATGATAAAAAAGGACCGCATCTTCTTCCCTTCCACAGATGCTAAACGCCATAAACGTGAAATGTATCTCAAAATGGCCGTCTACATTGGACATTTCAGGTCGGTTTGTCCCGTCGTGAAAATGTACGAAGGCCTTGGTCGATGTACTCCGTTAAGTGACCCGAGTCGGAAAAAAGCGGAAATTCGGAATCGTTTTCTTCGATGTGCGGCGTAGTAAATGATGGTTTGGAGTAGAGGAGGCGAAACTATTAGAGGCTGCACCCCCGGGCAATTCGGGTCTCGACGAGATAAGGTTTCTGGTCGGGCGACATCAGCGTGAGATCTGCGAGAAGACGGACGGTTGGGAAGATTGGCGTGCGGGTGAACGAAAGGATGGACGGCGGGAGGGGGAGGGATGAGAAGGGGCCGACGTATAAGGACGAATGAAAACAAGGACGGATGAATGGACGCAGGGATGAAAGGAAAGAAGGAAGGAGGAAAGGAAGGAAGAAAAAGATGGAAAGAAAAAGGGAAGGCTGCTAGTAGAAGGGAGGAATAGGGAAGGAAAGAAGAAAGGAGGGGAAAGATAGAATGAATGAATGAAGGAAGCTAGGATAGAAGGAAAGAGAGAAGGAAGGAAGGAAGGAAGGAAGGAAGGAAGGAAGGAAGGATGGAAGAAGGAAGTTAGAAGGATGAAAGAAAGGCAGGAAGGAAGGATGGGTGAAAGAAAGGCAGGAAGGAAGGATGGGTGAAAGGAAGGAAGGATGGATGGAAGAGAAGGAAGGAAGGATGGATTGAAGGATGGAAGGATGCAAGAAAGGAAGGAAGGAAGGATGCAAGAGAAGGAAGGAAGGAAGGAAGGATGGAAGGGAGGAAGGAAGGAAGAACGCACTTCACAGATGAACGATCAGCGGTCGTAGGGTTGGGTTGACGGATGGATTTGCTCTGAGAGGGAACTCTTGCATGTAGCACGAGATGGATCCCTTTGTCTGCTGTTGCTGCTGCTGCTGCTGCTGCTGCTGCTGCTGCTGCTGCTGCTGCTGCTGCTGCTGGTCTCTTGCTGTCTTCGTTGGAGACTGATGGCTGCCGAGCATGATAACCTACGGAATGCTGCTTAGCATCGACAGACCACACTATACAGAGGTACAAGTTCATATGAAAAGAATCCCATAATTCTCGTTGCTCTCTGTATCTGTATCTGGCTCTGTCTCTGTCTCTCTGTCTCTCTGTCTCTGTGGCCTTTTGCCAAGTTCTTTCTCTCTCTCTCTTAGTCACTCTGTCACTCTATCTCTCTGTCTCTCTGTCTGTCTCTGTCTGTCTCTGTCTGTCTCTCTCTGTCTGTCTCTCTGTCTGTCTCTCTGTCTCTGTCTCTCTGTCTCTGTCTCCGTCTCTGTCTCTGTTTCTGTTTCTGTCTCTGTCTCTGTCTCTGTCTGTGTCTCTCTGTCTCTGTGTCTCTCTGTCTCTGTCTCTGTCTCTGTCTCTGTATGTCTGTCTGTCTGTCTGTCTGTCTGTCTGTCTGTCTCTCCCAGTCACTCTCTCTCTCTCTCTCTCTCTCTCTCTCTCTCCCAGTCATTCTCTCTCTCTCTCCCAGTCATTCTCATCTCTCTCTCTCTCTCTCTCTCTCTCTCTCTCTCTCTCTCTCTCTCTCTCTCTCTCTCTCTCTCTCTCTCTCTCTCTCTCTCTCTCTCTCTCTCCTATCTCACTCTCAACCTAGCTCGCTCGACTCTACTTCTGTCTTGTTTCGTAGCACAATCCAATATATCCGGAAACATTATAAAACGCACTCATGCATACATGCATATAATGTGGACAAGAGTATGTGAGACTTATACAAAGCAAGAGATAGATTGCGGAACACGGATGGGAGAGGCGGGAGAGAGTGGAAAGGTATTTGTTTCAAAAGAGCACATTATGGATGCTACTACATATTCATAAAACGTGAATTTACGTATACATTGCGAGCCTCGCTTTCCGATGTAAGCGGCTGAACAACGGGGGTTCTTCCTGCAATATGACTCGGTCGCTTCCTGTGGAATCTCTTCTTTTTTTCACCTCCAACGTCTTTGTCTTCAGTCTTCAGAATTCGATTATAGTAGGTCCCGTCTCTTCATCGTCGAGTCACCCACCCATCGGTCTACGCCCCTGGCTCTTCCTCCCTCTCTTTTTATATATCTCGTTTGTCTCTTTCCAAACGTATCTGTCAATGTGATGATTCCACTTCACGATTTGGGGATAGGCAGAGTCCCTTGTAAACAAGGATAGGGAGGAGCGGACTCGGAGACGAAGAAGGTAGGATGGATTGACCAGCTGAGGCAGTAGAAATCGTGCTTGGCAGTGAATATCTGTCGGCGATGGTTGTCGAAAAGACAGAATGTAGATGGATCGATTCTTAAACGTAGGCAAATCAAACAAAGGTTCATGTTTATAATTAGTAGCTAATGTTAACATAATTATCAATGGAAAGACTTCTGTATAACTCTGTTGGTATTGGATGATCACTGGAGGACATAGAACGAGAATTCGTGACTTGAGGCTTTAATATTCGTAAATAATCGTAAATATTAGGGCATTTTTAATATTCGTAGATATTCGTAAGTATTAGTTGATCACGTCACTGTTTCCGCTTTGTTTACGAAGATTAACTGTTTCATTCTGAAATGTGAATGCCGCATGATCGGGCCGAATCGCCTATTGAGTGTGTGTTCGTGCGTGTGTGTATAATTATTCCTATAATATATATATATGTTCCTATATATATTCCTATAGATATTCCTATATACATGTATATATATATATATATATATATATATATATTCCATATGTGACAGGCCTGTGATGTGACATCGAGTTACATGTATAATGTTGGAAGGCACTTGTTCACCTGCTAAGATGTTTAAACTTCTATAAATCTATACATGTTCGTATACTTGACACGGAGCAACTGATCCCGTCTTTCCAGACGGCTATTATTACTTCATTTCGTAGGACGGCATTAGAACCCATTGTCCACGGATGCTATAGTCAAACAATGGCCCTCGGACAACGCTGGGACCCTTTGTTCACGGATGCTATAGTCAATAATGGCTCTCGAACACGCTGCGCATACACTACACAGCGTTGAATTCGCCATCATATCTATTGATAAAGTCTCCAGAAACATCTATGGTCCTCTTTCCAAGATTACAGGCATATCCACTAATAGGTTCTCTAAAAGGTTGTCTGATCCAAGCATACACGTTTGATAGCACAGAACAGGCGGAGTGGTGTGATACAATTAGTGTGACTTGTTATGACAAGGCCTAAATGTCGCTGTGATCACCTATCAGACATTTTTTGTATGGCGCTGATCCCAGACCATGCTTTCCAGAGTGCTAAGCAAAGGTCGCTGGATGAAATGAACCAATCGAGAACACGTATAGGGCAATTTATGACCTACCAAGTTAAGAATTGTTACTTGGGCAAATGCGTAGATATTGATTACAATAATAATTATTAAAGCGCTCCATGTTTGCTGCAATTTTACAGGTAAAAGGCGTGAATATAACAAGCGCTAACAATCTGAGAATCATACAAAAGAATGGTAGTATTCTTAGATCGTAATCGTAACCGAAAACTCCAAACTTCTAGATACCCCGCATGGTCAGGGCGTGATTTGTGAGGAGAAAGTCTAATTATAAATCAATCTATTCTAAACTAATCTCGTCTAAACTTATCTAGTATTAGTATTAGTTAACTAGTTAAGAATTACTATGTTATATCTCATACTTGTGTTTCAATTGTTCTACCATAAAATTTGCCTTTGTTACAGGTGGCCCATTTGCGGTACGTATAGGGCCTACATGTAGGTCCTTTAGGGTCGTATTCCTTTTTGATCCCCTTGTTGCTTGTCTGTTTTTTTCTCTTTTGTACTTGCTTTTCTTTGTTTTATACTTGGGTTCAATCAAATTTATGGTTATGTTATGGTTATGGTTATAGTCTAATGACTTCCATAGCGCATAGTCCAATCTGAAATGAACAGTTTAATTGCGCCGTTATCATATTGCACAAGGCACAAATCAATGGACACATCAATTGAAATAGTTATTTTTGGCCACGTAAGTCAGTAGTAAAGTTCTGTACGGTGAATAAGCAATGTTGAAATAGATGAGTAATGCGTTAAGACCTGGATGACATTAAAGGGCGAGAAGAACCTTTCTCCCTCGTTTATGGAGACTTCCTGCTGACGATGCATTTGCTGCTATTATTCGCTTCTGCTCAGAGGACTTCCCGCTGCTACACCAACGACAATCGCACCTGGATGTGTGTGACTCGGTGTCATACTGTTCCTAAAGTCGATTCCTATTTTAAAACCCTTACAGTCCTCCTTCTTCTCCTCCTCCTTCTCTTCCTCCTCCTTCTCCTTCTCCTCCTCCTCCGCCTCCTTCTCCACAACTTCCTCCTTCTCGTCGTCCTCCTTCTCCTCCTCCTTTTCCTCCTTCTCCTCCTTCTCCTCGTTCTCCTCCTTCTCCTCCTTCTCCTCCTCCTTCTCCTTCTCCTTCTCCTTCCCCTTCTCCTTCTCCTTCTCCTTCTCCTTCTCCTTCTCCTTCTCCTTCTCCTTCTCCTTCTCCTTCTCCTTCTCCTTCTCCTTCTCCTTCTCCTTCTCCTTCTCCTTCTCCTTCTCCTTCTCCTTCTCCTTCTCCTTCTCCTTCTCCTTCTCCTTCTCCTTCTCCTTCTCCTTCTCCTTCTCCTTCTCCTCCTCCTTCTCCTTCTCCTTCTCATTCTCCTTCTCCTTCTCCTTCTCCTTCTCCTTCTCCTCCTCCTTCTCCTCCTCCTCCTCCTCCGCCTCCTCCTCCACAACACGCCTCCTTCTCGTCCTCCTTCTAGTATGACTTGGAGTCTACCTGGCCAGTCATCAGCCAGACAATTACGTGAAGTATAGCCTAGAGAAAGATGAAAATCTACTCTCAGAGAACGTATTAGTCGATATATTCTTGGAAACAGAGCCATAGATGTTTCTTGACATTTCATCAATAGATATGATGACGGGTTGCCAGCTTTGTAGTGTGTCCGAGAGCCATTGTTGGGTAGCATCCGTGAAAAATTTCACTATACTTATCTCAGGGATGAAGCAGAAAAAGATAAGGCAGGCTTTCATTAGTAGACGCTATACGAACAGATATTTCATTCTGCGATGGCACAATCCGTATATGTAACGAAAAATATCGTTGACGGATCACTGGTAGATATGTGACAGTGTCATTATGAGCCACAGGTAGATATGTGACAGTGTCATTATGAGCCACAGGTAGATATGTGACAGTGTCATTATGAGCCACAGGTAGATATGTGACAGTGTCATTATGAGCCACAGGTAGATATGTGACAGTGTCATTATGAGCCACGGGTAGTCATGTGACAGTGTCATTACGAGCCACAGGTAGTCATGTGACAGTGTCATTACGCGCCACAGGCAGACATGTGACTGTCTTTACCAGGGATGGGCAGTACTTGAAATTATGTAATTGAAATTACTGGAAATCACGTTAAGTTTTTATTTGTAATTTGCAATTTGTAATTCAATTGCATTTTCCCATATATTTTGTAATTTGAAATTGCATTTCACGTCCGAAAGTAATTTGTAATTAATAATTCAATTACATTTCTCCGAGTAATTTGCCTATCCCTGGTCATTACGAGCCACAGGTAGATATGTGACAGTGTCATAACGAAGCACTGGTAGACATGAGACAGTGTCATTTATATGAGCCACTGTTGACAGAGAGCGTTAGCAACTGTCTCGTCACATCTCTTGAAACCCGCGAAACTGAAACAAATGACACCTTCGATATGAAAGCAGATTCACATTAGGTATATTCTGACGTGGCCATAACAACTTCTGCTATAAATAGCCTATTATGTAATCCTTGTCTCAACACAATGCGCATGCCCGGCACGTGCACGCAGTCGCCGTTCTTAGAGCCAGGACAAAGGCATCGTTCAAAACGCCAGACAACAATTGTCGGCTCTTCTAATTGGCACGCATGCATTTTTTCACACGCGAACACTTTTTTTAGATTTTCGTATAATATCGTCAGGAACAATTGGTCGTTGGCGTTAATCATGCAGATAATTGCTCACGACTCTCAACACAAAACAATAAATTTTCGCATTCGTCTTCGCTTATTGATTCCAAGAATCGACAAAAGAAAATGCAATTTCAACATGAGTGTTGCCAGGTAGAAGAAGAACAAACGGCAGATTCAGAAGAACCGTAATATGTCCACTTGATTAGGATCACACCAATCGATAAGCAATACCAATGGCGATAAAGAACTTTAGTTTATCTTATTAATTAAATAGACGTGTATTAAAGTCTTAACTACAGAAATAAGTTTAGTTCAATAGAGACCGCCGCGCTGGTTGCTGTTCGACACGGCAACGTGTACTCTATGGATAAGGGTGTGGCGACAGCACTTGTTCTTCTTGACTTGTCTCAAGTTGCCTGCCGAATTCTATACTGTGGACCTTTCTGCTCTCCAGAATTAGTCTGAGATTTTTAATCATGGACTCAGGAGCGTAACCAGGAAACAATTTGGGGGTTTAGTTTTTGGGGGAGTGCATGGGTTTCCAACGGACGTTCATTGCTCATTCATTCATTCATTCATTCATTACTTGAATTTGTATAGCGCCCCTTCAAGGGAACTACTCAGAGGCGCTCCCAACCCCAGCGCGGCCAAATAGGACCATTTTGAGTTGAGAGAGGAATGCCTGAGAAGGGTTCTAGGAAGGGAGCGCAATGCCAGAGGGAGGTCATTCCAGTTCGAGGGGCCAACCACAGAGAAGGCTGCAGCTATGCCTAGTGGAGGATCGAACAAAATGGACAGAGAGAAGACCCTGTTCAGCTGAACGGAGGGAGCGTGAGCCCTGAGCACTAGGGTGGGCTACAAAGCTCAATAAGGTAGGCAGGAGCGAGACCAAGCAGACAGCGCCAAACTAAGGCAGCTACCCTATACATGGTCGTATTTCTTACATTTTTAGTGCTTAATACCAATAATGCATTTATTTACGGGGTTGAGCCAGTTAAACCCCTAAATACGCCCATGATGCTTTGACTTACCTGGTTCCGTACTCATCTTAGTACACACTAAGTGGGGCGCGGTGGTGTTCGGTGCCTTGCAGCCGTAGGGTTGCGGGTTCGAATCCACCTCAAGCCGCCGTGTAGGGACCCTGGGCAAGTCCTTCACTCGCAATTGCTCATGCGCTTCGGCGTGAAACTCCGATTCAGTGTCAGGAGCGCCTCTGAGTAGAAATCTTGAAGGGGCGCTATAACAAGTGCTCATACATACATACATACAAAAACCCAGTCAGTATATTTGCATGGTAATTCTTCATCTAGTACTTTGTTAGCATGTTGCGTGCCGAAGATTTTCGTATCGATGAATCCCATCTAAAGATTATATGTATATTTATGATTATATATATATATATATATATATATATATATATATATATATATATATATATATATATATATATATATATATATATATATATATATATATATATATATTGTGCACCATGGCCAAAGAACTAATCCAAAAACCATCGAAGACTGAATTTCTACTTCTGTGCCCTCAACAACAACTGAATGGATTTTGACGGCTGAAATAGATATACATAGAAATAAATTAGGTGAAATCGATGGTTTTGTGGATGACTTACATACATGATTGTACGCACACACGTGCGTGTATACATACGCACTAATATGAGTGCATAAATACATACATGTAGTGGCCTATTATACCTACAAGGTAGCCTACAAGCATGAAAAATATAGGCCTACAAAAGCCCTACATAAAACTTCACGTATTCAATCGTTGCCGTACATGCATACATACATATATACATACATGCATACATGAATAGGCCTACATTGTTGTATCTGCTACTTCAGAAGGATTGCTAGTTCTTTTTACTTAGGGTCATAATCCTATAATCACTCACTCACTCACTCACTCAATCAATCACTCAAATAAAGATTACAAAGAAGGATTATCAGTTCTGTTATGCTTGACCAGTTCTATAGAAGGAGTGATAGGATTTCAGCCATCTGGCGAGAAGCCAACCCTATATAAGCTTGAAACGTTATAGTATAAGAGAGATCGGCATTTAGGTTTTTTTCTGACGAGACCCTGTTGTTTTCACGTAGATTATTTGTACAGGCGAACCGAATGAGGTTACTACTGTTAGCTTAGACGTTGTTGCTGTCTATCTCGTGTCCTATGCGACCGACTGAGTTCATGCTTGTTCTGTGAATGTGGCTGAAATGCTCGATTGCTCTTGTTGAAGCTGCTGTTCTAGAGTGTGGGACTGTTTCTTTTCGAAAGGGTATAATTGTCGTTTGATTACTATACTTTTATCTTGACCCAAGCGAGACAGAGACTGTGTTTATTTACCTCTAACAACATACATTGACAACACATCACAATACAACTGGGGCGCGGTGGTTTGGGGGTATGTTCGGTGCCTTGCAGCTGGAGGGTTGCGGGTTCGAATCCACCTCAAAGTCGCCGCGTAGGGACCCTGGGCAAGTCCTTCACTCGCAATTGCTCATGCGCTTCGGCGTGAAACTCCGATTCAGCGTTCGCGCAGTAGTCGGGAGCGCCTCTGAATGGGAAATCTGGTAGGGGCGCTATAACAAGTGTTCAAATACAATACAATACAATACATACATAAATGTAGGTATGCATGTGCGTGTCTGTGTGCATGCTTGTATGTGTGTGCGTATTTGTGTATGTATTCATGTATTCAATCAATCAATGAATCAATCAATGAAACTTGATATAGCGCCCCTTCAAGATTATCTATTCAGAGGCGCTCCCGGCCCAACCACGGCTGAAAGAATAGTTTTCAGAGAGGTATAAAATGCAGGTGAGGAGTAGGCTATCCATACACACATACACACATGTACATACATGTATATGCATTTGACCTATTCTGACTAAGAGCATTCTGTTAATACCACACAAGCCACACTAGTAGCTAGCAGACTGCCAGAAATAGATTTCAATGGTCATGGCATGATGCATTATGGTCAGGTTAATTTGCAGTGGTTCCGACACAGACTACATGATTGTGTAGCCTTCTTAACCACTTGAAACCATCGTTATGTTAGGTTAATCTATATGCAAAGCAGTCATAAATATGTAAATCGATCATCAATATGCAAATCGAACCGTTAAGAAGTGACGCGAGTTATCCTACTGTTTGGCTCTCGAAGCGTAAGAATTTCTGAGAACATGTTCTAGGAACTTCTATAGCGCCACCATATTCACTGTCATCGTCGTATATTGATGGCCATAGTCGTCTGAAAACTGAGCAGGCGTGCCAGAGCGGTTCCAGAGGCTGGCAGAGTGGGACATTGTGACCGTGTTCCCTCCCCTAAACTTGGGAAGAGTAGGTCAAGGGTTGTTGCTTGAATCTCCCTCGATCGAAGCTATAATGATTCACAAGGCGTTGGGCCTGTTTTTCACTCACAATTTATTGCTCAGTGCCATCGATGTTCTGTTCGTGTGGTTGTGCGTGCACTTCTACACTTTGGAAAGAGTGTAATATTAAATACGATTGTACTTTGTAAGGCATCAACCGATGGCACGCCAAAATTCCAGTTTAAAGAGGCCAAGAAAGCGAGGCGCACTGCAGTCTAAGCAACTGTGGATGTCTTATTATCAACAATGGCTAATATTGTTGCACAGTCGTCAACGTTTTCCATTTGTCTCGTCCGCCTTCCTTGCCTGTCGGGTTTTGGCAAGGGTTTTGGGTGCTGCAAATCGCCGTTCGAGGTGTGCTGGGAGCTTCCGGAAGTTTTACTCTGGACACCGGGCGAAGGCTTTACTGGTCGTTCCAGAGCTTGTCGGAGTGATTTCGACGACTCATAGTCGTCGCAAGGGACCCAGGTCTTTTTGGTTTGGGTCGCCGCTGCTCCCGACCATCCCCTAGTCTTCGTAGAGCATCCCATTGAGCTGCGTATCTGAAGGCCGGCGGCCTTGATGTCGGAATCGAATCCTAGGTTGCGGATGAGGTCCTGCTGATCCGGAGACAGAAGGAGTGCTACGGGGAGCGGAAGGTCCCAGTTAGTCTCGTTGTTTGGGGACAGGAAGAACGGCTGGTCCTTTGTGTCCGTGTCTTGGCTGACGTGAACGCTCCAGCCGAGTGGAAGGAACGCCTCCCGCATCAACAACCCACAGTCGCATCTCTCGTTTTCGGATGCATCCGACGGACCAATGGGCGCTGTGAGATTTGGGTCAGTTGTCAAGGGTTGGCCAATGGGGTTTGGAGAAACGGTGTCATTCGTTGAAGGATTTTGGTCATTCGCTGAAGACGTACGAATCGGTGTTGAAGAAACTGGGACATCAAGAGAAGAACCCTTGCTGAGAGCAGGTGGAGCCACTGTTTCTTGTAAAGGGGAACCAACGGGCGGCGGTATGGCTGGGTCATCCAACGAATCCTTCCTCGGTGTAGTTGGGTTACTCGTGTTGCCAGTCCCACGTGGTAGGGGAGCGGGTGGCCGCGGGTTTGGTGGCTGCAGGGGCCTGCTGTCACCATCGGAGGGACGCTGTTTCCCGATGGCTACCAGATACGGCGATGCAGCTGAGGGGATCATGCCGTCCTGTTTGGAGACCACGATGTATTCTCCGAATTCGATGGGTGGTCGTCTGATGGGAAAGTGGAGCAGGATCCCACGGATGTTCTCTTCGTTCGGGATCTCGCGGTAGCTGTAGTACTGGACCATCTCATCGATCGTATCGAAGCTTCGATCTTTCAGCGAAAATCGGCCGTTGCTAATGACGACGCGGATGTGCTTCAGACCAAATCGATGACTACAACAGTTCAATGTTCATAGATTGTTATTAATCACTTATCGATTCATCGATCTGCCTCCCATCGATCGAAGACAGGAAAATATATCGATCCATCGATCGATCCTACCTTCCGTCCGTCTGCCCGTCTATCATGGACAGACGGACAGAAGGATGTTCCATCATTCCATCCGTTCTTCCTTCCTTCCTTCCATCTGTCCTCCTGTCGGTCCTTCCTTCCTTCCGTCTATGACATCGGTCTATTACGATGATAATAATGATCTTTTTCTTGTATATTTCCTATATAAATTACAGTTTCTTTTTAGATTGTTTTAAAAATATACACAATTTCACGTTATTTGTAATGTTTTTTTTCCTCATAATACGCATACACAGACACACCGACGTGTCACACACCTACACACTTACACCCTCACACACACACACACACACACACACTTCCACACACACACACACACACACACACACACACACACACACACACACACACACACCTTCACCTTCACACACACCTTCACGTTCCTTCCTTCCTTCCTTCCTTCCTTCCTTCCTCCCTTCCTTCCTTCCTCCCAGGTTCGAATCCACCTCAAGCCTTCCTTCCTTCCCCTGGGCAAGTCCTTCACTCCTTCCTTGCTTCATTCCTTCCTTCCTGAAACTCCCTTCCTTCAGTGTCCGCGCTGTATTCCTCGCTCTCTGAGTAGAAATCTTGAAGGGGCGCTATAACAAGTGCTCATTCATACATACATTCATTCCTTCATTCATTCCTTCCTTCATTCCATTCATTCCTTCCATTCCTACATTCATTCCTTCATACATACATACATACCTTCACAGCCTAAATCTATATATAAATAGGCCTACACATGTCCTTCCTAAGGGAGAATCATGTATGTTATATATAAATATACTACATGCATGCGCGTACTTGACGGTGATTGTGTCCTTCCTGGGATCCTTTGAAACTTTTCCGCAGTAGGAAGTATCCTTCCTTCCAGACTGTATTGTGACATGAAGTTCGTTAGCTGCAAAGTTCCTTCGCAAGCAACAGTTCTACAATTTATTCCTGGAGGTCTATGACGTCTTCACTTTAACCACGCCCATCTATTTTTATTCTTCCTTCTTTAACTTGCGGGAATCTTCCTTGCTTGCTTCCTTGATTGAGCCACTTCCTAAAAAGTCAAATCTTGCGACGACTAGTTCGATCACTTACAATCCTTCAATCCTTCCTGAAACTTGGCATATAGACTCGCCTTCTCCTTCCTTTCCTTCCTTCAAAATTTCAGCTCCCTTCCTTCCTTCCTTCCTTATAGAATCCTTCCTTCCTTCCTTCCTTCCTTCCTTCCTTCCTTCCTCCTTCCTCCCTTCCTTCCTTCCTTCCTGATTTCCTTCCTTCCTGATTTCCTTCCTTCGTTCCTTGAACGCTTCCTTCTATCCTTTGTTCCTTCCTTGCTTCCTTCCTTCCTTCCTTCCTTCCCTACTAGATTCCTATAGTCCTTCCTTTGTTCCTACGGGCTGTATTTTATTCCTTCCTTCCTTTAGACATCCTGTAGAATTGTAGATTGTAGAGAGTGAAATGGCGAATTTGCCCACCTTAAGAACTCGGTTCCTTCCTTCCTTCCTTCCTTCGGTAATGGGGACAATTGCGGTTTTCCCGCGGTAGAGGTAGAGGGTATATGCCTACTGTCACGGTAATACCGCGGTAATGGGGAATGAGCGATTATGAACCGGCGATAAACCAGCGTTAATGGTAACTATTACATCCCATGCATGCACGTCTCTGCTTGCATTACAGGTTTATCTCCCCGATGGGAACTTATTTCTGAGATTTTAATATCGGCTAGTAATTTTCATATAGGCCTATATTATAATTATGTCATCCTATTCTATCCTATCCTAATAATTCCTATAATAATATTCTTCTTTATTGAAACAATCCGGTTGACAAACCGCAACCGGTTACAGTGTAACGCCTACAATTATGCAATTGAAACAATTCACAAGAACACAATGACAGAAGACATAAATCTTAATTACTAACAGAACAGACACACACACACATACACGGCGCTAATAGCAGCCACACACACACACACACACACACACACACTCACACTCGGTACCTCTCGCTCTCTGTGCCAGGTGTTATCCAGGTGTTACGATTGCGCTATCGGGCCCCCACAAGCTATTCCCCCTAAGCTATTCCTTCTCATCCTAAAGTCCTAAACTATCCTATCCTATTTCCTATCCTATCCGGAAGTGAGCCTTACGTCATCTTTGCTGTTGAGGTGCGGGTGATAATAGGGCAGTTGACAAATGGCGTCCACCATTGGCGGAAGAGGAAGCGGAAGTTTATCGCGTGTACATCTATCTCTTTCCACCGGCAAGGTCGCCGCTTGGCCGCTAGGTGTCGCTACTCTATCTGAAATCCAACAACATAATTATATAGCCATTACTATTATGAGTCTAGGAGTTTCGCTATTGTTGGTCCCAATAGCTGGAACCAGTTACCTCAGTTCCTCATGCAGGGCCGTCCTTTGCTTAATATCTTTTGACCAGTTCCGCCAGCTCCTGAAAACCTCTTATTTACCAGTGAAGACACTGGCTCGGGTCGGGAGTGACTCTGATTTGAGTGGCGCTATATAAATGGCTCTTTATGAAATTTTTTATCGCGACTGCAATTGCAATTACAATCCTATAGCCTATCGTGTCTTAATCTATCATAATATCATATCATATCATATCATCATATCATATCATATCTTATCATATCATATTATATATACATCCTATTAAGTATGGGAATACATACAAAAATAACTGGCGGGTTAGACGTTGATTTATGTGCAGTTTGGGTGTGAAATGTAGACATTTATATGGGAGCCTAAGATACATACATAAATGAATTACGCTATACATACCCCCCAAGCTATTCCCCCTAAGCTATTCATACATACATCCTAAAGTCCTAAACTATCCTATCCTATTTCCTATCCTATCCGGAAGTGAGCCTTACGTCATCTTTGCTGTTGAGGTGCGGGTGATAATAGGGCAGTTGACAGATGGCGTCCACCATTGGCGGAAGAGGAAGCGGAAGTTTATCGCGTGTACATCTATCTCGTTCCGGCGGCAAGGTCGCCGCTTGACCGCTAGGTGTCGCTACTCTATCTGAAATCCAACAACATATTTAGCATTACTATAATTAGGCTATAATTATGTATTGTTTAATGTATAGGCCTACAGCCTACACTATAGGACGTAGTACACAATACTACACATATTTATACATATAATAATTATTACATGGATATATAGTTGTTATACGTACATACATACATACATACATACATACATATACATGTATGCATACATACATGTATGCATACATACATGCATACAGTATACATACATACATTATACATAGGCTATACATACATACATGGACATGCATGCATACATACATACATAGCCTACATACATACATGTATGCATGTACATACATACATACACATAATACATACATACATACATAATTAGGCCTATATATAACTGAAAGTTACCTTTTCCAATGGTCTTATTTTGTCGATTCAAAGTTCCTTTCAGGCCTTTGACTAACTTCGAAAGCTTGCTACTTTGCGACTTCTCCATGACAAAGAACCTATCGATTAAGCATCGAACCGATATAGGCTACATAGACGTATCGATCAATCGTCCACTGATTTCTTAGCAAAGTCAATGCTTCAGGCGTTTAGCCGTGTTTCGGAAAGTAATGACGATCCATGCAGGCTGGTTAACGTTGTCTACAAGTGAATTCAATCAGAAATCTCACGAGTTTTAGGTTGAGAAAGCGATCACGCTTGCGTGCTTTTAGGCCCTGTATAGCCTACTGTTCATAACCTAGGCTACTGTTAAAGGTCAGCAGGAAAACCCAATGCATTAGTACAGGCTTTCTGTGACTAAAGGCATAAAAAATACACTGATTCACAAGTAGGGCTGAGCGGCAAGCATAAATTATGGACCTGTGAATTCCCGAACACATTCAGTCAGTCTTCTTGTCGGCCTATAGCGCGATAGGCCTAGTGGTTAGCATGCTGGACTGTCAACCCAGAGGTCGGAGTCCAAACCCCCGCCAGAACAGACATTTGGTTCGAGATTTCGATCTGCTCTACCTGCGCTATTGAGGCGGCCTTTGACAGTCTTTGACAATTTTGTGCTATAGACGAAGTCAAAAATGCCGCCCCTTACTTATAAATTAGGCCTACATCTTTTTGTCGGAATTTGCTGCCCCTTAAAAAGTGCCTCTCTAGGCAACCGCCTATGTTCGCCTATACCTAAAGCCGGCACCATAACCAGCTTAGCCTACAATGAGTACACCAACCGTACACTGTCGGTGGGAATATGAGACGGCGAGGGAGAGGACTGGCCACCCGCCCTCATATAGGTTATGAAAATGAAGTCGCTAACACTTCATGCAGATGGTTGTCCTACGGTTGGCTCAAGAGCTGCTCTCCTTCTGCTTCTTCTTCTGTCTGTCTGCCCGTCTGTCCTATCAATGCTATCATGTCCTTCTGTCTGTTGTCTGCCTATCTCTGTCAAAATTAAGGTTTTGTTTGTTTATTAATTGTGAGCAATAATTGACCAGATCCCTCTCTGCAGCTCAGGTTGCCATGTCTCTCTGTAAGTACGCTTTCCCCCGTATCTCTGTGTGCATGGTTGGCTGTCTGCTGTTACTCTATCTGTTAGAAACACCATAGGCCTACCTGCATGAGTAAATTCCCAGATGGCGAGAGCAGAATAGAATCAAGGAATCAAGGTATGCTTGAAGTACGTATGCACTAAATCATCCATTGGATATAGCTTATGCCGCGACAGTGCGTCGTGCTAAACGATGGACCCAAAGCCCAACAATGATAGGAATTTCATATCGTCGTTGTATTGTTATAGGCGAAGGTTCTTGTTCACTCTTACCAAATAATGGGTCCACACGCTTAGGCCACTTGTTCGTTCCTCTGTCACGCATGCTTGGATGCCACTGAAGCTTACGATACTAAGAGGCCTACAACAACTGCACAGGACAATTATAGACCACACTAACCATGACTGGCAGCCTGCGCAGGCCCATGCTAGGCCTACACCCTGATTTATTGTTCGAAGAACTCCACAGACCATCTGCCTGTAGGCCTACATGTATATACCTGTGTTGCAACAGATACGTTACATGTCAAAGACTACTTATAGGCCTGGCATATACACGTACCTGTGCAATGGTCGACTGGATTTGTTTTATGGCAGGCCCTATTGATGGCCTGCTGGTGATGATGATTGTGGTTGTGGTGGTCGGGCCGGTGGTGGCAATGGTGGTATAAAAATATCTTTGGAAACTATTCTCATGTTGGCCTAATATGTTGTACTTCCTCCATCGAGTCCCTTAAAACTTTCCCGTGTAAAATAAAGAGGTGAAAATTTTCCACCAACTCAAATAGCGATCGCCTATTGGTTGGGACTGCGAAGGTCTAATGCAGTGTAACTTAGACACTTAACTGAGCATCGAACGTATCGAGAGTCTCCTCGCTATGAGCATTCGCATCAAAGACAGCGGACATCTTTAGCTTTATATGATAATTATTGTCATATTTTCTTCTTAACACTTGACGATAAGCTGCATTGGTTTCCCAGTCAGTTTTAGTACACGTTATATTTGGCACAAGACAGAACAGCGCTTTTACGAGAATAGGCCTAAGTATGCTTAAGTATGCTAGGCTAGGCCTATATCAAATGCATGTCTTATTACATGCATGCCTAGGCTACATAATTATGAACATACATGCATACATATGAACATACATGCATGTAGGCCTATGCAAATTATGCATAATTATAACCATAACCATAACCATCATTTTATTGTAGCCAAACAGGTATTACAGAGATGATATTACATATAAGTATTTCGAGTGGTTACAATGGGGGGACCAGAAGGGACCTTGGTCCCACTAAGTAGGGCCCCCTAATTATCAGTTTCAGTATTGGATGGCGATTAGTTAAACAATAACAGTTGCAGTTTTACAATTTGACATTATGTAAGTGTTTACAACATAGGTAGCAGTCTTTGGTAACAGACCTCGACACGTTCGTAAGTATGCAACCAAACTGGCAATGTAACAGTAATGACCCGTTCATAAGTATGCAAACAAACTGGCAATGTAACAGTAATGACCCGTTCATAAGTATGCAAACAAACTGGCAATGTAACAGTAATGACCCGTTCATAAGTATGCAAACAAACTGGCAATGTAACAGTAATGACCCATTCATAAGTATGCAAACAAACTGGCAATGTAACAGTAATGACACATTTCTAGCAAACCACATATTTTAGCATCAATCTTAGATAGTTGTTAGAATGTAACTATAGCTTATCAACAAAAACAGAGGGGTTGTCCAGAGTTGTCCATTGGCTATATCGGTACATATGAGGAGCTGTATACGCTGAGTTTCCTCGCTCTGGTCTCGCTCTGCAACCATAGGCAACTTCTGACAAACATCGAACATGATCTCCAATGGACAACTCTGGACAACCCCTCTGACACGATGCAGCACTGCTAGCGAGTAAGGCTTTAGAAATTTTGAGTTTTCCATTACGATCGATCTAGGCCTATTGCGGAATCGATTTTATATAGGTCGACCCTAGCCTAGCACGCCGGTATTTAGGCCTATAGGGCCTAAGCTGTCTCTCTGACGCGGCTCTTGCAGTGTGGAGCCGAGAAATTTCGAAGATTAACATTGCGTTACATTACATTACATGCATGCATATATATATATATATATATATATATATATATATATATATATATATATATATATAATATACACGCACAAACACATACGTACATGATACAGGCATTAGTTACATGCAAACATAGCTAGATAGGCCTAGGCTACGATACAAACACGTACAATTACGTAAACGAAACTTACACAGACCAAACGAAAACTTAATATCACTCCTTTGTAGACCCAATTTTCTTACATACAATCTAATCGTGTGATATAATCAACCGTATCATCACTTAAGCTAGCGTATAAAACCCCAGATTAGATTTTCGATTACAATAAGCCTATAATAACGTTGTTTTATGGATCTATGAGCGTTATTTTAGTATTAAAATGTCATTCGGTAGAGAATCAGAAACGAAAATTTCGTCTTACGTATATAAAGTAATTGTCAGCTCTGCCAGATGGATATGTCGTCTGTGCTGCCGGGAACATGGCGTCGTGGGCGATGATGAGCGTTAGCAACGTCTTCGGATTGCTTTTGTTGGGTTTAAACTGCGTCAGTGGAAGTCAGGTACTGTCATTGTTACGCATTACCAATCTCAGTCCAAATAATCACGAACATTACTATCTATGTGGCACTTCAAAAGTCGTAAAATGGAAAATCAATGTTGATCTGTTTCCTTTTCTGTATTTGGGTTCTCTGGCAGGTCATCCAGTAGTTTAGGTTGGTAAATTATTTCATATGGTCAATTTAAAATGGAAGCTGGATTGATGAAAAAAATTGTACCAACCTAAACTACGGGATTACCTTCATAGCATCCCTTGGGTTTGCCATTTCTTTTGGCGTCGTAATCGTACTCTGGAAATTTCTACTGCGCCCAAAAAACGAAGTCACGGGAACCAGCTTATTCATAGGCGCTTAGTCAAAACACAATCGACAGGCGAGGGTGGAGGAGTGTGGGTGAAATCGGTTCCAGGTCAAAATGCAAAAAGCAGCAACAACATTTTGTGAAATAGTAGGCCTACTAAAAATGATAATCGGTTGAATGAGATGTTTTGTTTTTGAAATATTTCCCAGTCGGACGTTGAACATGCTGAGGAGTTTTTCCAAAGTGGTCATACCAACAACTGGGCTGTTCTTGTCGACACTTCAAGATTCTGGTTCAACTACAGGCATGTGGCAAATGTCCTGTCGATATATCGTAGTGTGAAGCGCCTCGGCATTCCTGACAGGTATCTACGTCAGTCTCTCCTCAGTTCAACTTGTTTTCTGATAAAATCTATTCCTATTGGCTTCTATAACTTTGAAGTAATAGTGCAAATGCTGTCAATCGATAGATTCTGGAAACTTATGTGGAAATCAGCATGAGGCTGATGAGATGATTGAGAGAGACAGAGGGGAAGAGAGACAAAGATAAACAGGTGGATGGAGAGGCAGATGGGGGAGAGACAGAAAAAGAAACAGAGGGACGGAGAGAGAGACTGAGGAGCAGCCTGAGAAGAATATTAAGCATGCTGAAATGGGTCAGGCTGTTTAGTTCTTTCCACAGGGAAGGTTTACTGGTTCCAGCTGCACATACGAATGCGGTTGTGTGAGACATCCCCAAACATAGAAGTTCAACTAGAACAGTAGTCAAAGTTTCCTATGCTGATTTGTCTAGATGGAAAGTCTGTCCTTGGCTAATGGCTGATGTGATAACCTCAATGTCTGTGCCCAATGAACAGACTGCCTTGCAGCATTAGGAAACACACCTCGACCTGCGTTTAGCACATGTAGTTTCAACACAAAATTTGATGAAATGTGGCTGTGTTTGTTTAGCCAGATTATTCTGATGGTGGCAGACGATATGGCTTGCAATCCCCGGAACCCTAGACCAGGTCAGAGCTTTACCGTAATCCAAAGTAAATTATTTACCTTTACCCCAGGTAAGGTATTTATGCTTCCATTATTTTTGGCTTGTGAATACTGGACTAGCTCACATTGAACTGTTCTATTTAATTGAGGCTGGGTGCACTTTTGAGTGGAGATGTACAATGTAAATTTACTGAATGAACGAATGAAGAAATGATTTAAAATTTTTTTTAGTCCTAGGGTACAGGAAAGCGATCTTCAGAATGAAGGTAGCTAGACATGAAGAAAAAGCTCTTATACTTCATGCGTAGTAAATGTCATAGGCTTAATTCTCCAGCACATTTTCAAGCGACCCCTCGGAATTGACTTGAGACCTACCAACTTCAGCACCCTGAATGTTCTTTTCAGATCGTAGAGTTCTTGCTTCTCGTTTTTAGCTGAAGCATTGGTTGAAATGGATTTTCAAGCTTTGTTGTTTGTGTTGCACTTGCAGCAACCGTTTTCAACAACGCAAACCAACAAATAAACGTTTATGGTGACGACGTGGAAGTCGATTATCGTGGATATGAAGTACGAGACAATTCACTTATTTTGCTTGTTTTTATTTATTTATTGAACTTACACATTTTACACACTATGTAAATCCGAATCTGAGGAATTAGAAACCAATTGGATTTCAATCATGCTTCTTCAACGGATTGCTATTGTTGACTATGATTTAACTTGAAGCAACCATCGATTGAGGCCTTGTGCAGTATAATGGTGCTATAGAAGTCACTAGATTAGATTAGATTAGAGACCAATAGACTTGAACTTGCAGTCATTGGATTAGTGACCCAGCGTTCTACAGAATACACTGACATATTGCTTATGACAGTATGTGGAAATAAAAGTTTAGTCGTCTATTTTGTGTGTATTGATGTAGGGAGAATTCCCCGGAATGTTTTCTTGCCTCAGTCTGGAGTCTTAAGGTGCACTTAGAAACATTTTTGCAAAGGTGCTTGATTGACGCTGTAAACATTTTGCCAAGCATTACATAGAAGTATCTTACATTACCATACCTGACCACTTAGGTTGCATAGAATTGTTTTACCTTACCATAGCTGCTCTTGCCTTGCTGTACCTTACCATTAAAACCGACAGTTGACAACTGTTACTTAAAATTTTTCCAGGTGACGGTGGAGAACTTCATCCGTATTCTAACTGGTCGTCTCCCTCCGTCGACGCCACGTTCCAAGCGACTTCTTTCAGACGAGAGAAGCAACATACTGGTCTACATGACAGGTCTGTTCCTCTCATTTGGTTTCTCCTGGATAAACTTGGTTATGAAAGAGCACATATACCACAGGTGTCAATGCCTTCTCATGTCAGCCAAGTGTCTGCCTGACCCCTTTAGATCTTGACCTGGAACCGATTTCACCCTGCCTATCGATTATTTCACTGAGTACCTGTGAATAAGCTTCTCCCTGTGACTTCATTCTTTTGGGCGCTATAGAAATTTTGAGGTTACGATTCTTTTGGTATCTGTCAAAAGTGCTGGACATGAAGATTTATATGGCACTGTTCTTACACTTGTACCCTGTGGCAACTCGTTTCTAAAACAAATACATTGACCCTAGTACTCTTCATGCCCATGGCTGCGTCTCAGAGTTAGGTTAAGGAACTGCTTCTCTCCTTTTAAGGGTTGATATTAAATTCTCTGATATAAGTGTCATAGTTTTGTGGAAAACTGTTACGTTTCCAGGCCACGGTGGTGACGGTTTTCTGAAATTTCAAGATGCCGAGGAGATATCGAATGTTGAGCTAGCTGATGCCTTTGAACAGATGCATCAGAAGCGGAGGTATGTGCCTCACTACCAGACAATTTATGCCTCTGGGTTTCCTGCCATACTATTTGTTTGTCATGGAGCCCTGTATTTATTTGCTATGGGCTTGTGTTATCCACTCCATCATTACTGTTAAAAGTGTTTGTTTCACACCAGTTTCAGCTAATGAGAAACGTTGTCAGCTTATCTTAGGGTAGACTTTTTAAGATCTCTCAGCTGATCATGCATGTATCTACAACCCTAAGAGATTTTTAAAGGCAGTGTATAACTGTGTTAATGGCAAATTTGTATAGAGTCATTCATCAAACTTCTATACATAGAAGTTTCTTCAGCTGCTCGATATTGTGCGTTTGCAGTTTATATTAACTTGCACTTTATAAATCTTTATATAATAATAGTAATAATTATAATTGCATTTCATGCTGTTGATTTGACATTCTGTGAAGTAAAAAACTGGCATTTCTTGGAGAATTTGTTTTCAGTTGGATGTGATTCTGAATATGCAGGTTATTTGCATTTTGTTATTATGTTAATTTCTGTCTCTTTTGTCGTTTTAAGATACCACGAGATCTTCTACATGGTTGACACGTGTCAGGCGCAGTCGATGTTCCAGAGATTCTATTCACCAAATATCCTCTCGGTTGGAAGCAGCCACATCGGTGAGGACTCCCTGTCGGTGAGTAGAACCATCTAGATGCCATTGGAACAACTGTGGCGAGTGGTGCATAGGTGGTGATTATGGGGGCAGTGGTGGTGATTGTGTTGGTGACGGTAGTGGCAGTGGTGGTGATGGTAGTGGCAGATGGTGGTGATGGAGGTGGCAGTGGTGGTGATGGTAGTGGCAGTGGTGGTGATGGTAGTATCAGCGACAACAAATTTTCCAAAACTTGTCAAATGTGAGAAGTGTAGTACAACGGAGACTCGCTATAACATGAATTCTGATATAAAGTGATGTGTTAAACTCATTATAACATGACATTAATATTAGATGGTTTTAATGAATTTCCACTGTGCTAAGGTAGTTCAGTTTAGCACTTTGTTCAGTGGTAACTATGGCGCTGCATGACTCTGCCCCCATAATCACCACCTATGCACCACTCCCCACAGTTGTTCCAATGGCATCTCACAATTGCGATTTATGCCAATGGCCCGAAGTGTGTTGCATTTCTTGGAGTGTTTGTTGTATTTGTGTATGTGTGCATACGTAATTGGTACACTTGTGTAGTAGTGTTTAAGTTCTCTTAAAAGTGTTCTTTTGTATGTTGCTTGCATTTGATATGTTCCTGGATTTTCTAGCATCATGTCGATCCAGCGATTGGAGTTTATATCATTGATCGTTACACGTATTACGCTCTGGAGTTCCTCGAAACAGTTCGTCCAGATAGCAATCAAACGATGGGACAGTTTGTAAGTCAATACGCAAATATTCATAATATATGTAATCCTCATGTGGCTAACAAGTAACAGTATTGCAGGCTGTCTGTTCTGTTAGTAGTTAAGATTTATGTCTTCTGTCATTTGTGTTCTTGTGAATTGTTTCAATTGCATAACTGTACACTGTAACCAGTTGCGGTTTGTCAACTGAGCTGTTGCAATACAGAATATTATCAACATGCTATTTGTGTACTATAGATGTAGCAATGTTGTGTTTCCATCTGCTAAACATTGCATTGTATTATGGCTCTTACATGGCTACTGTTCTGCTTATCTTCTGACTGTTATATGTCTACTCATCAGGCTTGTCTTCTGGCTGCTTTCAAACTACACTTCTGGCTGTCATATGGCTGCTTATATGGCTACTAATATGGCTACTTTTCTGACTCATGCATGGTTGTTCCACTTTTTTCATGCAACAGTGGTACAATTGGATATTTTGAACATGACATTGACTTTTGGTTCTTATTAATTATGACATATGTCATTGATATGGCTACTTATGGCTCATATGACTTATGCCATTGATGTGTCTTATATGACTTATTTCATTGATATGGCTACTTATGGCTTATATGACTTAGGTCATTGATGTGAGTTATATGACTTATTTAATTGATATGGCTACTTATGGCTTATATGACTTATGTCATACGACTTATGTCATTGATATGGCATTTATGGCTTTTGTGTTGGTCTTCTTTCCTTTAAAGCTGAAGGTCTGTCCTGAGAGACTGTGTGTGAGCCACGTGGCTGTACGAACCGACCTGTTCCTTCGTGATCCTGATAAGGTTCCTCTCACTGATTTCTTTGGTAGCGTTCGTAACGTTGAATTGTCGACCGAAATTCTCAAGCTGAGCAATGAAGGAAATGTTGAGAGCGATACACACAAGACCTGCAGGTTTGCTGTAGTTTCAGCCACTGATAAGCACTGCTTAGCACATCAATTCATCACTTAGTGGATTGAGTCATAACTTTGTGGATTGATTCATCATAAATCATGATTAAGGGTAAAAGCTGTATTAATTTACAGAAGCTTAGAGCTTAGTATTCTTCCAGATCTCTTGTCTGATTGACTACTGCAAAAACCAAATCTGTGACAGTTAAACATTCACTTATTTCAATAAGTCAATCTTGAACTGATACGTTTTGTGGCCATTTGAAAACTTACCTTTTTTCCTGGGCTAGAGTTGGAAGCGCTTCTGAGTAGTTACCTTTAAGGGGTGCTATATAAACTTTTGAATGAATGAATGAATTTGTTTTGTGGTAATTAATGATGACTTGAGTGAGTGAACTGATTTTTGTCAATTTCCTGACTTGTAGTGACGTCGAGTGTGTCGAAGATGTCAGAAGAAGCGTGCCTCCAAAGCCACAGGCCTACTACTATGCAAGACAATTTCCTCCTGGCCTTCTAACTAAGGCAAGTCACCGGTTGCTAATTACTGCTTAGACTTCGACTATCATCATCATGATCGACGTCATCATCACCATCTTCCGCTCTCCTCCTCGTCCTCCTTGTCCTCCTCTTATAATAATCTTAATTATGATCATTATTACTATCATCAGTTGCAGTTGTCATAATCACCTTGATCTTCACTTTCGTCATCATCTTTTATGGTAGATTGATTTTTAATATTTCGTTTTTCTTCTGTATTTTAGAAGTGAATTGAAAGAACATGGGCTTTGAATCTGAATTGTATTTCTGATCAGAGGGTATTCAGATTGGATGAGAGGCTTTCAGATCAGAGGTTCACGTCAAAGGAAACAAACTGACAAGGACAGACAGATGTACATTCTTAGGAAATTTGGTTCATTTTTTAAAATCTGTGCTCCACAAGACAGTTCTTGTTGTGTTCCAGTGGACCAGAAGACAGTTCTTGTGTTCCAGTGGAACTTCCAACTGTGAGGTCTCTCACATGAAATGGGTTTCTGATCAGATTCAAGTTGTTAACGGCTGTGTGTTCGATACCAGGTACTGGAAAAAGAAAAGACAGAATTATATTTACGGATGGGTGGGTGGGTGAATGGATGGATGGACTAACAGAATCTGAAGGTAATCAGAAAAAATGGGTGCACAGGGTTGGTGTGTAGGTAGGTAGGTAGGCGGGCAGGTAGGCAGACGATTAGGCTGTAGGGTTTTCTAAACCGTGATACATGGTAAACTAGTATGATGTAGAAAAAACTTATGAGCAGATTATGAATTGTTAAAAGTGGACTCTAGATATAAATTGGATTTCTGTTGGTCAAATTCTTCCGTATCACACTACTCTTTTGTTGTGGAATCTTGAACCAAATTTCTTGCTGCATGGTCAAGTGAATGTTCCTCCCCACCTGACGACTACTACCCCATTAAATGGGCAGGTTTACAATCCGTCAACTGTGCCCTTGCTGCGTGGTGCCCCAGAATTATAGACCATCTGTTAACAGAAATTTTCTGAAGAAATTGAACTGAAGATTGTTGCAATTGATGCGAGCTTCTGGCCTACCATTACCACTCGACACCCCATAGACGGGATCTAGTACTGTCACTGACTGTTTCGCTATTGTAGATTGTTAATCTGGAATTGATGTCTAAAGCTGTTCAAAATTTGTCGTCAAAACTGACAAATTAACTTTTTATGAGTTGCTATGCACTAAATATATTCAGAACTGATTTTTTTATATTTTAATGCAGAAGTCACTGTGCAAAATTTTTTTTTTTTTTAACAGTTGACTCTGGTGTGTATAATCAATTTACAGTAGTATGAAATGATGACATAAGACAATCATTTGGTATCCAAACAACTCTGCTAGACAAAGTCGTTCAATGAAGACTCCGATGGTTTGGACATGTTTGGAAATTATAGAGAGAATGCCAGTTGACAGAATCCTACACAATGCACTACATGTACTTGCATATATCAAAGGAACAAAGGCAGACCAAGACTACGCCAGATAGATAATATAAATTACATAACATCACTTGGACTTAGGGGAGGAATTGACTTGAGAAATGACAGAGGACAATGAAGATAATTTAACAAAACATTTATAAAGCGCCACTTAAGAGTCTCTCAGAAGCGCTCAACACGTGGCCATCAAACAGCTGAAAAATGCGTCTTTAAGAGTTTAGGGAAAACCATTATAGCCGCGTGCAGCACGCACAGACGGCGGAAGAGCGTTCCAGATCCGTGGAATTTAGGACATTAGGACACAGCCCGAGGTTACTGATTAGAGTATTTTGTTGTCGACTGCAGCTGATCACTGTAATCGTAAATTATCGTAGAATTACAGCTAAGGTTTCTTTTTATACAAAATAATTCGTAATTCGAAGATACGTAAATAAGTAGAAGGCAACATTGCAGCGTTCCCGGATTTTCGGTCATTGTACGGAGAATTTTCTTTATCTTGTAGGTTAAATTCCTCCCGGAAAAATACATATTAATTTTTTCTTTCTTTTCTCTCTCCATCTCTCTATGTGTCTGTCTGTCTCTGTCTGTCTGTATGTCTGTCTCTGTCTCTCTTTGTATCTCTCTGTCTGTCTCTATCTGTCTGTCTGTTTATCTGTCTGTCTGTCTCTGTCCGTCTGTCTGTCTGTCCGTCCGTCTGTGTCTGTCTGTCTGTGTCTCTGTCTGTCTGTGTGTCTGTCTGTCTGTGTGTCTCTCTCTGTCCTCACTCTGATGATGTAATGGGTTACAACATTTCACTCGACGTCCGTGACCTTCAAACTCATTTAAACCGACCTGACGTAGACGCAATTAACTAATTTCAACTGAAGTAGTGAAACTAAGAAGGAAATTTATTACAGATGAGCGAAATGCCGCCTATTAATGATCTTAATAAAGCGTGCTAGGTCTAACTATACCATAGGTCGAATGCCACTTGAGCCCGCACTAGAAGTGGTGCGAGTGGTAAAAATGTCTCCTCGAGTTGGAATTCTAGAATTTATTGCAAACATTAACTCGACAAAGAGACCAATATAACTATTTACAAGAGCACACTTTAGAAAGTAGTTCGGGCACGTTAATGACAGAACCGAGTACTTAAAAAGTTACAGTTTGGTTTACTTTTCTCCTTCGTTGGGACACGACACTTCCTCACAAGAGCTTAGCACACGGTAAGCGTCTTAGAGGTTTCATTTTACTTTATTCTACAATTTCAAGTTATTCACTGTTTCATTTATAGTTTGTTGTTCTTTGTGCCTTTAAGTTATTCGCCTGAAGCTGCTATTCTTATATGTACGTCATACTGAGTCTGAACTGCTTCGTACAGTTTACTGTATTTTACATAAGTGATTGCGTTTCGTTGGCTCGTTCTTGAGTTGTTTCAATGATGTGAATTTTTCAGTTGCAAGATAGATCCGCTCAGGTGCCACTCGCAAAACATGGAGTCGGTTCACTGCAAGCAAGAAAGCAAGCGTGAAGAGCTGAATACTGATAGTGAAGACAAGGTCAGCAATACACAACCATTGAATAGCACCATTAATGTAAGCCTAGTAACTGTCATGACATCATGCCGCTCGTAGAAATATAAGGCCTGTTCTTAGGGCCATCAACTAGGCGGGGCTATTGCAGGAGCATCTACTATATTTGATTCATTATCATGACATTTTGAACTTGCTAAGGCGGTGAACAATTCAGTTGGGGCCTTTGACAGTTATTTGATAATTTTGTGCTATGGGCAAGGACAAAAATGCCCCCTTACTCATAAATGACATCTTTTTGACGGAAGTGACCATCATGCATTTTGCCGGAATTTGCCGCCCCTTGAAAATTGCCGCTCTAGGCAGCCGCCTATAATTATCGCCTATTACCTAAAGCCGGCGCTGGAACAATTAATTATCTAATCAATCCTATATAGTTCTCCAACACTTTATCCCTGATTCTCTTCACAGGTCTCTCTCTCTCTCTCTCTCTCTCTCTCTCTCTCTCTCTCTCTCTCTCTCTCTCTCTCTCTCTCTCAAAACTGAAGACACTACTCTTCCATAATCCTATCCTCACTCCTTCTATTCCGTTTCCCCGCTCACCACTTCAATTCTAAACAGCACCCACCGTAGCCGTTGGACTGCATACCTGCCTAACCCTTGTTATTGACCTTGAACCCAACCTGATCTCAAATGCCTTCCGTTTTTGTTTTGATTGTGAGCAGGTGAGCAAATAGTTCCAACGATTTTACCTATTTTTGAGCGCTGTAGAAACCTCGAGATTACGAATATCATAGCGATGCAAAGACTATTATTAGTAGGCCTAGGGGCATTCTTATTTGAAAATCATCATCATGATCATCAGCATAATCAAAATCATCTTGATATTTAACTATAACTATTTTGGCCATTGTTATTATTAAAACTACGATACAGTTTTTTACATTGGCACTATGCAGTGGATGTCTCCTCACTCTAATTCCTCCCGGAATCTATCGACATAATTGGGAGCTAAAAGACGTTCAAGCAACCTGACTTGCGGACTTTGGTTGATGCAGGGCCAGTACTAAGCTTATATCATTAGAGCACTAGAAATATCGTTGCTTTACATTCACTATATAATTTGCTGCTCATTGATTGAGGCCATTATTATTGGAGTTACTGTACATATTATTATTACAGTATCGCATGACTGGGTATAATTTTTTATGTTCGTTATTATTTATCTCTCTGGTTAAGCTAGTAGGCCTACTAATTTGTAGCACTGTTTTACTATTTGGCTTATTCCAGGCGGTGACAAGTTCAGTCGTATTTTATGAGCAATGACATGATTTTAGTTTTTCTACAAGAGAGTAAACATAAAACATGAATTTCCATCGTGTTTTCCAGTATATGCAGGCGATAGTCGAGTTGGAGCTGCTGAGGCGAGAGAAGGAAGAACGGGAACGCGAGTTGGAGCTGAGAAACGACGAGTTGATGACCAGAGTCGCTGAGTTGCAAGCCGAAATGGAGGCAATGCTCGAGGAACTAGAGATCACCGTCGATGCCAAACGCGCACTCGAGCTAGAGGTCATTACTTACCGTCGCCTGCTCGAGGGAGAGGAAAACCAGTGAGCAGGAACTTATTGGTTTTTTCCACTAATGGTAATTAGATACGACTGAGTGAATGAGCAAAGGATTAAATTAATTAGCCAGTCGAATAAGTAAATGAGCGATTGAGTGAATAAGGGAACAGTTAAGACATTGTTAACTGTTAGGGGCCGTCCATAAAGTACGTCACGCTCCAGGGGAGGGGGGTTTAAGAAAGTGTGACAGTTTGTGACAGGGGAGGGGGGTCAGGCCATGTGTGACGTCACACATTTATTTTTTTTTGATATTTTATTTATAATTAATTTTTTATTTTTTTAGTAGAATTTCATAGCTTTAAAAAATAATTTTCAAAAATTTTCTGAAACATTTTAATTAGTTTTATGTCAAAATAGCATGAAATGCATATCTCCTGAATGTGTTTTCACGATTCCTCTCGCTAGGATGCTAGTAATAATGCTGTTGCGAAGCCTTGTTTATGTATTAGCCTTGCTTTCGGAAGTATTATTATTTCTATGTTGAAAGTGTGACGTACTTTAGGGGGGTCCGAGTTTTGTGACAGTTTGTGACAGGGGAGGGGGGTAAAAATGGTCAAAAATAGCGTGACGTACTTTATGGACGGCCCCTTAAAAGAACGAATGAGTGATTGAGTGAATAAACGAGCGAGAGAACGAATAGTCCTATTCTGTGGTTAGCGGAATCGTATTCGTATGGGTAACAGGGCAGTTGATGCCCACTTCATCACACCAACTAGCCCAGCTACCTTAGCCTGAGCCAGTTAGTTGCACATTGAAAGAATGAGTGAGTGAGTTGGTGTGTGTGTGTGTGTGTGTGAATTATGAATGAGTGAGCACGTGAGTTAGTGAGTAAATAAATGAGTGAGCGAGCGAGTGATTGAATCAGTTAGCGAGCGAATGAATGATTTAGACATTTTGTATCAATACTGCATTGCATAAAAAGTCGAATTTCATGACCGGGCATTACAACTGCTAGAGCATTGCATTACTTTACATTGTTAGGCATTACATTAGTACATTCTGGTCGGATGTTGGTTGTTTAGTTCTGATCTTCGTCAAATTACCGACTCTATCCTGAACTCTGGCGAATCGCTGGAACACACCATTAGACACATGGAATCAACGTCCGAAGGTATGACCTTGTCTTTGACCTTTTTCTGATCTTGTAAAGGGTTCTTGCTTCAAAGTCGTACAGACTATCATACCCCCCGGAACTGTTTATGCCTTTCCGTCGGCCAGTATATGTCACTCTTTATTTCTGTCTCTGTTTCAATTTCTCTATAAGCTTAGTTGCAGTCACAGTCAACGCGTGATTGCGTTTCTAGCTGTGTGAAGGACCTATCCTTGTCCTCTTACAAGTTTTGGTAGAAACTAATCCGAAATTGGTCTCCTTATGATCATAATAATTGCATATTAGTTTCTACCAAAAAATTGTAAGAGGACAAAGATAGGTCCTTCACACAGCTAATTAATTAATAATTATTATTCGAGAATACAAATATCAGAGAACAGACATCAACAAATCATTTAAATGAAAAAAAACCGATGACATATCGAACAATCACAACCCAAATTTTTATACATTTAAACATCACTTCTGTGATGACTGCACAATGTTGTTGCTAAGCAGGGTAAGAATTGCCGGGGGGTTCAACCCCCTAGTCTTTCTTAGGATCCCATAGCAAAGTCTACATTTCACAACCAAATTGCACATAAATCAACGTCTAACCCCCCAGTTATTTCTTAAAATTCCCATACTGTTGCTAAGACTCGTTAAGTCAGCCTTACTTGCTAATACTTCAGCAAATACCTACTGGCGTTAAGTTAAGACTTTAGCGCGCTCTATAAGGCACAACACTATCTTAGTTTTCCGTTCAATACTGTCGTATTACTCGCAGACCGATATAAATAGCTAAGTGTTGGTCGTAAATCCTAATGGTACTATAGATGTACTTACGCTATAATAAGAAGGCCATACATTGCATTTGAACAACCAATAAAGTTTATGGCTCAATTATAGTATGAATATGTCCAGCTCATTATCTAATCTAGACATCAGCCAAGGAATCTATATAAATTAGATAGATAGATAGATGGATGGATGGATGGATATATATATATATAGATAGATAGATAGATAGATAGATAGATAGATAGATAGATAGATAGATAGATAGATAGATAGATAGATGGATGGATGGATGGATGGATGGATGGATGGATGGATGGATGGATGGATGGATGGATGGATGGATGGATGGATGGATGGATGGATGGATGGATGGATGGATGGATGGATGGATGGATGGATGGATGGATAGATTGATAGATGGATAGATGGATAGATGGATGGATAGATAGATAGATAGATAGATAGATAGATAGATAGATAGATAGATAGATAGATAGATAGATAGATAGATAGATAGATAGATAGATAGATAGATAGATAGATAGATAGATAGATAGATAGATAGATAGATAGATGGACATATATATATATATATATACATGTATATATATATATATATATATATAGACAGACAGACAGACCGATAGATAGATAGATAGAGAGGGAATGGGAAGTCGTGCAAATATCGATAAACGAAGATGCAGTCGGTGAAAAGAAGACACCAGTCCTGCTTTTAAATTGAATGTTGGATGAAAGGATCAGTGATTAAGTTGAACCGGAAATGTCGTTTACTCTAAGATCATTAAGTTAAGATGTCGAATTTAAGCTTTGCATCTGCATCTCAGGTTCATTTGGCTACAAAACATATCCTGGAAAAAAGCACATAACCGTTAGTTATGTAATGTAAATGAACATTTATTTATCGCTCCTTCTAAATAATTATAGCTACTCAGAGGCGCTCTCTGCGCTAACCTATAATTATTATGCTAAATGTCTTACGAACAAAATTATTACATCAGCAAACAATGCAGAGAGTCACTTGTGTGAGGTCCACGCACACACGTGGAACACGGATTCCCGTCGACATCTGAAGATGGCATGAATGTTAGAATAAAAGTGTGGATATTTTAGCCTGACTTCCTGAAGCTTTTGGATAATGCTTACGTAAAGTTATTTAATTGAAACGAGTTCAGTGGCGTAACGAAGGGGGAAACGCAGTCATCGACCCTTGCCCCACAGCTGAAACCCTTCGTTACGCCACTGCATAAGTTGTCCATTTAGCTAGACTTCCTCAAATTATGTATTGTATTGTATTGTATCTATCAATTTATATAGCGCCTCTCGCAGTGCACACCAATCAGAGGCGCTCGTGTGTGCGTGGACCTCACACAAGTGACTCTCTGCATTGTTTGCTGATGTGACTGTAAAAATATAGACGCTTTTACAGAAGATAATTGTCAGCAGTATAGGTAACTTTTCTAAAGGGCGACTGTCTAAATTTGTAGACAATTCGGCGAAATTGAGTCAGAGTATGGATGGAATTTCAGCAAGGACAGAGTATCAGAAGAGCGCTAAGGGTCCAATTGGGTTTGCCGAGTGTTCCCCAGCTGGAGAATACGTAGCCCTGGAGAACAACGGAAGAAGGGTAGGCCTCCAGACACACCTTCTGACTTTTCCATTTTTCATTTTCTGCAAACAAATCCACCCATCACACAACCGTCCATCCTGAGCGTAGCTTTCGAGAAGCGCTTTATAAAGCTGAAGTTCACTCACAATGAATCAGTCAAACGTCCATTCATTGATTCTAAGTGACGTCTATGTGATATCCCTACCGTGTAACAGAAGGTCATCATTCATGCATTCAAAGCATTTATGTAGCTCTCCCAGTCTCCTTCAGATGTGGGCTAAGATGCGGATAAAGCTGAGACCCGGCCAAACAGGACAGTTTTCAACTGTTAGCTTTTCCTAGGGAGCGGCGAACGTTGACGATGAATGTTCGCTAGCCTATAGTTTGCGTTCTTTAGTAATGAATTAGAGAGGTTCGTGAAAATACAAACCAGCTTCTGAATTTATTTCCCCATATTATTAATTTAAACTTTGCTGCATTATAGAATACTGACACATTTGCTGATTTTCCGGTATTCATTTTCTACAATCTCCATCCATCCATCCATCCATCCATCCATCCATCCATCCATCCATCCATCCATCCATCCATCCATCCATCCATCCATCCATCCATCCATCCATCCATCCATCCATCCATCCATCCACCCACCCACCCACCCACCCATACCCACCCACCCACCCACCCACCCACCCACCCACCCATTAGACCCACCCACCCACCCACCCACCCACCCACCCACCCACCCATTTATTTTCACCCACCCATATCCATCCATCCATCCATCCATCCATCCATCCATCCATCCACCCATCCATCCATCCATCCATCCATCCACCCACCCATCCATCCATCCATCCATCCATCCATTCATCCATCCATCCATCCGTCAATTAATCTATTAAACAATCATTCATTCATTCATTCACTCTTTCGCTGTCAGCTAGCTCTTCATATCCGTACAGACGGTTTTCATTCAAATCATTCATTCATTCATTCATTCATTCATTCAAATCATTTATGTAGCGTCTCTTCAATAATGTGTACTCAAAGACGCTCAGAGCCCAACCACGGCGAAACAGAGCAGTTCTCAATGTTAGCCTTCACTACCGAGCGGCGAATGTTAATAGGTGAATGTTCGACAGAGTCGCATTCAATTGCGTTTTATAGTTCTGAAGTAAATCATTTTTAGCAATATTGATTTGAATGAACTATTATTGTTTGGCTACGGCCGCTGTGAGTCTCAACAATACTGATATTGTTATGTAAAATACAAACCAGCTCCTGAATTTATTTCCCCATAATATTGTCCAGTACATTACGACACGCACTGTTGCATGACACTGAGAAATTAAAGATATTTGAAGGGACATTATCCTACATTACATAATTATTTTTCGCGTTTTGAAACAACAGGATGAGGCGTTGGGCAACTGGAGTCTGACTCGTAGCATTGATGGAGAGGATTCTGCCACTTACAAGTTCGATGATTCCTTTATTCTACGACCATCACAGAAAGTCAAGGTCGGAAACGATTGCATCTTCATTTGGTTTTGCTTTGTCGGACAAAAACTTATGCTGATAGAAGTTTCATATGAAGTATTGGGGCTCACAAGGCAGATCAAGAGGACACTAAATATGGCTGCTTTTAAAACTCAGAGATTGCGACGACGAATTGAATGAATATTTAATATCTCAAACTGAAGGAAGCATCCAACTAGAGAAAGTATTCATGACCAACTGGGAAGGATCCAAACTTAAGAACAAAAAATACAAGCAGGCTTAAACAACTTTGTAGGCCTACAGATAAAAGTCGTTTCGCATCCGTAATAGTTACTTCGAATTTCTAAAACGTTAGGCCTACTCTAAAGTTAAACACCAGGGCACCACTTTGTTCACAAGCGCTGCATCGTGTCAAAGGGGTTGTTCAGAGATCGATGTCCAATGGAGGTCCGAGTCCGGTTGCGAGAGAGACCAGAGAGAGGAGGCAGAGCAGTTGCTAAGGCGGGTTTGGTTGAGGACCAAAAAGTTTGGAAGGCAGAGGGTTGGAAGGATTAGGGTAGGATTTGTTAACGAGGTGGGACTTCGATTTGGAGAGAAACACCTGTGGGGTGATAAGTAGAGGGTCCTGAGGCAGACGACAGTGGGTGATTGGCGGTATTGTTGATGGACCTGAGAACAGTAGGCCTATTCGTTTTTCGTCATTTATGAAGTTGTACCTTTAAGTATAGTCCTGCGCTTATCTTAAAATGTGGCACAATTTTCGAATGTGTAGAGCTAACGCATTCCATATAGACCTATATTATGCTGACAAATTCCCTCGTTTTTAAAGAGTCAAGGTCGAAGTGGAGGTAAAGACCAATTTATTGATCTAACTTTCACAATGGAACATCGGATATATAATAATAATAATAATAATAATAATAATAATAATAATAATAATAATAATAATAATAATAATAATAATATTTTCTTTATTGAAGCGCCTGACAAACGCACTGCGCTGTACAGTACATTTACATGTTATGCAATTGAAACAATTAACAAGAACACAAATGACAGAAGACATAAATCTTAACTACTAACAGAACAGACAGCCTGCAATACACGGCGCTAATAGCAGCCTACAAAGCATGTCTCTCCTACGGGGCTCGAACTCGGTACCTCTCGCTCTCTATGCCAATGTGTTATCCAATGCGCTATCGGGCCCCCGCAAAATTTATACTTAATAATATACTTTTTTGTTCTGGTTCATAAGGTTTGGTCTAAAGGAAAAAGACCCTCTTCAGAGGCAACAGGTGACATCGAATTGGACCAGAACTGGGGAGTCGGTGCGCACATCATCACCAGACTGTTCAACCCTGTCGGAGAGGTCTGTCTTCGAATACTTTCACCGCATACTAGGCCTATAGAAATAGAGTGACGCTTTTAACTTGCTTTCACTAAGTCGTCATAGTTTGTTAAGTTCCATTGAGATTTAGGCAACTTTGGGGTAATACAAAAAGTTTAATTATTTTTCAAAATATTTTAGTACATAATATAGTAGTTCTTTTTAACAGTCACCTTTAATTGTCATGATTAGTGAGTTCTATTTTGACGCATTGTAGACGACTTTTATAATTATCTCTTTAATTCCGCGTTAGTCGTAAACAACTGTTGAAAATGATTAAGTTTTTATTGAATTTTACGCAAAGCTTGTCGGAAGGTTAGAAGAATACAGCAAAATTTTGACATTAGGAGTATTGTAAATTCTTAAAATAATCTGTTAGGCTAGCTGAAAATTATATCAATGAATACGTTTTTTACATGAAGTTTCACTTCTCTGCAGGAGCGTGCATACCTCACTCAAAGCACGATATACACTTAGAGATTTCTCTGATGACTTCTCTACAGCGTTTGCAGAGCAAGAGACATAATTTCGCGCCCTCTTCAACGTATACTCCTAAAAGAAGATGAATCGCATACTGACTGAACAAATTCATAGAATTAGTCAATTTTTATCGGTTGAAATTTGATTGAATTAATTGTCACTGTGTCCAGACGATTAATCTTTGATATCTTGACTATTGATGCTTATAATTGACTTTTCGATTTAGGTCCAACCAGCGCCGGCCTTAGCATTTTGGCGGCCCTATGCAAACTGAAATTTGCCAGCCTGTGACCAACACGAATTACAATCAATGCCGGTAGATTCATAAATCATGCCTCTAGTGTTATCTAGGCCTAGACGAAACAGAAAAACAGTTTTGCGACTAAAATCCGTTATTGGTTTGAATCAGTTCAATAACAAAGTTTAAGATCCGTTGGAACACACAACTCAGAACAGACAAGTTACATTGACATTGTATACTGCAATAGGCAAAATCTTGGTTGACAATAACTGCAGATTTGTTATATGTCATGTTAGCCATTGTCAGGTGATCACAATTTATCTTACTTTAACTTAGCTTAACTCTTTTCTTTGCTATAAGCTTAACCGAGTGTTTCGTACGTTAGCGCATTGGGTAACACACTGGCATAAAGAGCGAGAGGTACCGAGAACGAGCCCCGTAGGCGGACATGCTTTGTAGGCTGCTATTAGCGCCGTGTATTGCAGGCTGTCTGTTCTGTTAGTAGTTAAGATTTATGTCTTCTGTCATTTGTGTTATTGTGAATTGTTTAATTGTCATAACATGTAAATGTACAGCGCAGTGCGTTGTCAGGCGCTTAATTAAAGAAAAGCTATTATTATTTATTATTACTTTGCCATGACAATTATGTGTGCTATAACTCAATTGACTTTTTTCTTAATTTTACACTTGTTTTGTTATGGCTTAGCTGATTTTCTTTTATTTTAAATGACTACACCTCTATCTTTTCTATAATTTAACTGAATTGACCTTACTTTAAGTTATCATACACGACACCCACGACACCTCCTACTGAAGTGGTTCATTATCTGGACGCGATCTCCTGTTTGCCTGTTAACGGCGGGCTTTCGTTTTCAGATCTCAATTAGACCTACTCCTAATTTAGTTCTGCGCATAGACTTCAGACTTACCTTAATTAATATTTAACAAAGGTATGAAAAGCAGGTCACCTGTTTACATGAGTGCATACATACACACATACATACTCACATACATACATACATATATACAAACATACATACATACATACATACATACATACATACATGCACACATACACACATACATACATACATACATACATACATACATACATACATACATACATACCTACATACATACTTACATACATACATTTATTCATTGATAATACATACATACATACATACATACATACATACATACATACATACATACATATATACATACTGTACAAGCATGCATATTACAGTCTATTGGTTAAGAACTGTGTGAGCGTGTGGCTCCAGGCCTTGCACTACGAAGCGGCCACTGCGTAGGATTCGTGAGCAGGTCCTTAAGTAAAACTTGTGTTATGCTATTATTGCTATAGCATGATGTTCGTCGTATTATATTTGCATTACACAGATATTTGAAATAAGAAAACAACTTTGGATTTGTTTGAGGAAAGACGAAAGCAACAGTGTTGAATTCTCTCGAAATCTTCAGCAGCTTAACTGAAGGAACTAATCTTATCCATCTAATCTAACTATGTAGTCCTTCTATAATTATCGCCCAGTCATGCTGCTTTGCTTATCAATCTGTGGTCACGTCCAACCGCAGTGGAAAATCGTAATCCCTGATGAAAACCTGGTCGAACTCTGAAACGACTGAACTCGAATGGACAGCATAAATAGATCGAATTTGGTGTTGTTAGATTGATTAGAGTCTAGATCAGATCATTTTGAATTACACCATAAGACACAGCGCGGAATACCTGGTAGGCTAAGAGGTTTTTTTAAATGGGAACTGCATATCGCTGTATTCAAAAATTAGTCGATAATTACTGTTGATGTTCTTTATAATTCGAAGATGAACCTGAATAAATAGCATGCAACACCAGAAATTATCAAGTTAAGGTCATTTTACAGAGTTTTTGGATGTTCGGTTGTTCTATGGAGAATGTTCTGAATCCTGAAGGTTGTATTCTTCATCGGAAAACATTCATGTGTACTTATGTAGCCTATATTTCTTCTTTCTTTCTCTCTGCATCTCTCTCACAATCTGGTATTCAATCCCATTATACGACTGGTAGCCTATCCTGGGTTTTACAAGTTCATCAAGCTGATAATATAACCGGTTAAGACAAATTTGCGCGACGTCGGTGACCTTCAAAGTAATTTAAAACGATCTGACTATAGACCGTAGCTATCTAATATGCTCGGAGAAATAACTTAAGTCGAGAAACTTAGAAAACAATTTATGACAGGTGAGCGAAAGGCCGCCTTCACACCTTAAGAAATCGTGCTAGGCCTAATAATACCATAGGTCGAATGCCACTAGAGCCCGCTCTAGAAGTGGTGAGAGTTGAAAGCTCAAGTGATGAAACAATTACAGAACTTATTGCAAGCGTAAACTTGCCGAAGAGACCAGTATAGCTAATTTGCAATAGTAAACTTTAGAAAGCAGCGGGGGTACGCTGAGGGCAAACCGACTACTTAAATAGTGAAAGTTTGGTAACTTTGGTTTCATTTTCTCCTTCGTTGGAATACGGCACTTCTTCACAGCAGGTTGGCACACGGTAAACACTTATAGGTTTTATTTTATTTTGTTATATCACCTCAAGTTAGTCTCCATTTCATTTTGTTGTTTTGTTGTTCTTTGTGCGTTTTATTTCTGTTGTGTAGATATTGACATATTCTATGTATAAGACTCGTGACATATCTATGCACATTGCACAAAGCACGTGACATACCGGGTAATCCATAACTGAAAACGAAAATGTAAATCGATAGACAGGGATTGGTGCATAATAACTGGCGGTGTATACACAAACGTCATCTTACACATTTAGTGTCGAAATTAACAGATAATCCACAACATTTTGGCGACTAGGATTTACGAACTGAAGCTTACAATGTCTTCGAAGATGAAAGATTTCGACCCAACAGTGGAGACTTGGAAACGTTTTGTTCAACGCGTAAAGTTTTACTTCGTCGAAGAAGGAATAGACGAGTCTGAAATAAACGTTTTGAAACGTAAGGCTATTCTATTTCGAACAATGGGGATTGGCATATTCAACAAATATTGTAACATTCACGCAGGGGAGGTGGAGGATGCAACCTTTGAGGAAATCGTGGAAAGAATCGAGGCCATAGTTAATCATCGACTCTTGGAAATTGCAGAACGCTTCCACTTTTATACACGTCAGCAACAACGAGGAGAGAATGCGGCGGACTACATGGCTGCATTGAGGAAGTTGGCATCGACCTGCAACTTCCAGCATCACTCCATTTCGCCTTTGAATGGTCGCCTTCGCGATCAGTTTGTGTGCGGAATATTGAATGCAGATGTTCAAAAGTATTTGCTTGAACAACAAGAATTGACAGTCGATAACGTGGTTACAATCGCAGCATCTTTCGAGGCAGCCGAGAAGACGTCCGTCATGCTGCAGGGTTCTGCGTCGACGCCGTCGTATTCTGCAGAACTCAGTGCATCCGACAACTACGAATCAAGACGGTCGAACAGGGAATTCCACGGACGGAGTTGTAATCACTGTTGCAAGGTAAATAATCACCACCCGGAATATTTTGCTGTAATGTAATGTAACAGAACACTTGTATGACGGGTCTTAAGAGCCTCTCAGTGGCGCTGTGTACTCAGCTATCAATCAGATGGGAAACGCCCCATCCCCCATTGGTTTGTCCCCATCCCCGCAGGTTTTCTCCCCATCCTCACCCCATCCCCGCAGGACGACATCACATTCCCCGCAAAAAGTTTACTTCAAATTTAAAAAATAGCATTTTTTAGCTTACAAAGCTATTTGTATTGCTCGAATATCAGGAAGTAAACTGCTTTCTAGAACGTGATCACAAAGTATTTACTGTTTACTTTCGCTCCGGGTTCAGCAAACGCTACATTGGTTTTTACCATCAGAGGCACATCGACCGAAACCCTGACGCTGCGACTGAAAGGTACACGTTCACGTACGAGTCTTTGTATTGCTGACTGCATTAGGCTGTCATTATCTTATCAACAGTTTGCATTAACCAAGTCCTGACTATTTCTGACTAGTAGGCTTCAGGAAACAAAAAATCTCCTTAAAAGTTCTCAAGTTCTTAGCATCACCCGGGTTTATTGCTGGCTCATTCCCCATTACCGCGGCATTACCGTGAGAGTAAGCCCCATTACCGCGTTATTACCGCAATTGTTGTCCCCTTTACCGCGGTTACCGCGGTTTTACCGCGGAAAACTCTTCATGTCACTCTCTATAGTCGATAGGCTACATTAATCTGCGTCACATTAATGACACGAAGAGATTGGCAGACGGCTGGTTGTCCGGTTCTAGCATCTACAAAATTTCAGAGTACATCGGAGTTTCACGCCGAAGCGCATGAGCAATTGCGAGTGAAGGACTTGCCCAGGGTCACTACGCGGCAGCTTGAGGTGGATTCGAACCCGCAACCCTCCGGCTGCAAGGCACCGAACATACCCCTACACCACCACGCCCCACTATGGATGTCTACAATTTTATCAAAGCACAATTTGATATTGTATTAAACACGATTGAACGTGATATTCTCATTTCTAATGGCCCACCCTGTAGACTGTATAGTGTATATAGATAGACAGGTGTGCATAAGACAGTTCTTCAAGTTTCAGCGTTGAAATAAACAGCTAATCCACGACAATTTCTTTTACCACAGGCTGTTAATCTGGCGTGTAAATCTTATTGCACTGCTTTGTACGGTTTACTGTGCTTTACAAAAGTGAGCTATTCCTTGGCCTGTGCTTAAGTTGTTTATTATGTGGATTTTTCTAGCTGCAAGAGTTTCGCACCGGTGCCACTAGCAACAACATGGAGTCGGTTCACGTCAAGGAGGAAAGCAAACGACTTCGTGACCAGGTGCAAGCTCTGCGAGACAAACTCAATGATACTGAGAACAAGGTCAGAAATAATACAATTGAATAATACCATTACTGTCAAGACCATCATTAGGATCACTGTTCTTAAATTACAAGGCCTATTCTTAAGGTAATTATTGCAGTGATCATCTATTATATTTTAATTATCATTATAAATAAAACTTAAGGTAATAAGCACCTATGAACAATTAATAATCTCATCAATACTAGGAACTCACCAACACTGCATCCTTGATTCTCTGCACATGTTTTTCACTCAAAATTGAAGACACTCCTCTTCCATAATAATATCCTGATCCTGTTCCTTTCCCCCGCTCACTACTCCAATTCTAAACACCGCCTACCGTAGCCGTCGGATTGCATACCTGCCTGACCCTTCATCTTGACATTGAACCCAATCTGATCTCAAATGCCCATCAGTTTTGTTTTGATTGGGTGCATGTGAACAACTACATGTAGCCTTTCCAACGATTTCGCTATTTTTCGGCGTTGTAGAAGTTTCGAGATTACTGTCATAGCGATACAAAGACTATTATTAGTAGGCCATTTGGACAGTCATCATCATAATCATCATCATAGGCATCATCATAATCATCATTATAGTTTTACTATTACTATTATGGCCATTGCTATGATTAAAACTACGAATAATTGTATTTTTATCCATCTAGTTTAACTTACGGAAATCTTGCTTGCTTGCTTGCTTGCTTGAATGTTTGAGCCACAGGCTAAAAAGTCAAATCTTGCGACGACTAATTCGATCACTTAAAATCATTCAATCGTCATGAAACTTGGCAGATAGACTCGCCCTCGCAGACACTTCATTCTATAAAAATTTCGGCTCCCCAAAAAAGGCTAGCTTATAGAATCGGGGACTCAACTTTTCGAATCGGGGAATCCCCTTTTCCGATACGCAGCGTTGTCATTGGCCGCAACAAAAACGGGCGCGCTGCCTCATTAAACGCACGCTATGACGTAAAATGAACGCGGACTATTTTCAGAGTACACGTTATAGGATACTAGATGGATATAGTAAAAAACTTTGTTTTTACGGGCTGTATTTTATTATCCATCTAGTTTAACTTACGGAAATCTTGTTTGTTTGTTTGAGCCACAGGCTAAAAAGTCAAATCTTGCGACGACTAATTCGATCACTTACAATCATTCAATCGTCCTGAAACTTGGCAGATAGACTCGCCCTCGCAGACACTTCATTCTATAAAAATTTCAGCTCCCCAAAAAGGCAAGCTTATAGAATCGGGGACTCAACTTTTCGAATCGGGGAATCTCCTTTTCCGATACGCAGCGTTGTCATTGGCCGCAACAAAAACGGGCGCGCTGCCTGATTAAACGCACGCTATGTCGTAAAATGAACGCGTACTATATATTTGTAGAGGTAACTGCTTCGTAAGACGCATTATAGGATACTAGATGGATATAGTAAAAACTTTGTTTTTACGGGCTGTATTTTATTATCCATCTAGTTTAACTAACGGAAATCTTGAATCAATGTATGTTTGAGCCACAGGCTAAAAAGTCAAATCTTGCGACGACTCATTCGATCACTTACAATCATTCAATCGTCCTGAAACTTGGCAGATAGACTCGCCCTCGCAGACACTTCATTCTATAAAAATTTCAGCTCCCCAAAAAAGGCTAGCTTATAGAATCGGGGAATAAACTTTTCGAATCGGGGACTCAACTTTTCTGATACGCAGCGTTGCCGTTGGCCGCAACAAAAACGGGCGCGCTGCCTGATTAAACGCACGCTATGACGTAAAATGAACGCGGACTATATATTTGTAGAGGTAACTGCTTCATAAGACGCATTATAGGATACTAGATGGATATAGTAAAAAACTTTGTTTTTACGGGCTGTATTTTATTACAAAATAATTGGCACTATGCTGTCACTTTGGCCTAATTCCGCCCGGTTTCTATCCTCCTTTGGAACAAAAACCTTTCAAGCAACCTGAATATATGATACAGCGCCAGTATTGAACTCATTTCCTTATAGCAATAGGAAATTTCAGAGCTTTTCATTTACTTTAAATTTACAACTGTTATTGACCGAGGTCTATTATTATCTGATACCGGGTATACTTATTATTATTGCCGTTATTATTTTTCGCTCTCGTTAAGCTAGTAATTAGTTTTTCTATTTTACTTATTACAGAAATACAGACTGTGACAAGTTTAGTCGTACTCTATGACGAAAGGTAAGATTTTAGTTTTTCTATTAGAGAGTAAATATAAAACAGGACTTTCTATGGTGTTTTCCAGTATGCGCAGGCGATGCGCGACCTGGAGAATCTGAGGCGAGAAAAGGAGGAGCGCGAACGCGATTTGGAACACAGGAATTTCGAGCTGTCCGACCAGTGCATTAAGCTGCACGCCGAAATGGAGGCAATGCTCAAGGAACTCCAGCTGATGATCGATGCCAAACTCGGACTTGAGCTCGAGATCATTACCTACCGTCGCCTGCTCGAGGGAGAGGAAAGCCGGTGAGCAGGATCTCGTTGTTTGTTCACTAATTGTAGGATGCGATGGAGTGAATAGTGAATGGTCAAATTAATTATCGAGTGGAATAATCTAAATGAGCGACTGAGTGCATGAAACAATAAAGACATTGTTAACTGTTACCGAGCGAATGAGTCATTGAGCGAATAAGCTAGTGAGAGAACGAGTAGCAACTGTTGTCCCATTCCGTGCATCTTGTGGGTGACTATGTCGCTGATGTCCACTTCACACACCAGTTAGCCATCTTAGCCTATGCCAGTAAGTTGTACAGTGATAGAATTGGGGTGTGAACTATGAATGAGCGAGTGCGTGAGTTAGTGATGTATAATGAATAAGTAAGCGAGCGAGTGAATGAATCAGTTAGCAAGCGAATGAGTGAGTGAGACATTTTGTATAGATACTACATTGCATAAAAAGTAACATTTCATGACCTGGCATTGAAACTGATAGGGCATTGCATTACTTCACATTGTTGGCATCACATTAGTCCATTCTGGTCGGATGTTGGTTGTTTAGTGCTGGTCTTCGTCAAATTACCGACTCTATCCTGAACTCGGGCGAAACGCAGGAATACACCATTCGACAAACGAAGTCAGCTTCCGGAAGTAGGAGCTTGCCTTTAGCATTTACCTGATCCTGTAAAGGGTTCTTGCTTCAAAGTGTAACAGACTGTCATATACCAACACTCACTGTTTCTATCTCTCCGTCTGCCATTTAGTCACTTCTTCTGTGTATCTCTGCTTCAATTTCCCTGTATGTGCCTCTATCTCACTCTGCCTCTCTATCTCTGTATGTCTCGTTCCTGAAACTCCTCGCTCTGTCTATATCTATTCATTCGTACTGCCTTAACTGATGGTAGGTCTTAGAACGCTGTTGCTTAGCTTGTGCTGTTTTTCTGTCTGTTATTAGATTCAATGCATAGACAATGCTTAGTTGGATGTGGTTTCTTTAGGCCTTGCTCTTGCATTGTGTTATCGAACCTATGAAATTTAAAACCCGATAAACCCGATGCGTTTACAGTTTATACATTGACCCCAAGCCGCAATTTTCTGGTTAACGGCTGGCTTGAGAAAATGTATGACTGGCTTTTCGGCTAGCCGTAAAATCGCTTGAGAAAATTAACTTTTTCGGCTAGCCGTAAAATCGCGTAAACTACCTTTCGGCTAGCCGCAAAAAATTACGGCTTTTAACATAGTTCATTCAAAAACTGTATCGACTTTAGAGAGTTCTATAGAAGACTGCTGTTTGCCCGTCCTAAGACGGTTAATATTTTCAAGTTTTGAAAATAATGCTGACATTTACTGAATCGCTCAGTTAACCTTTTTTCAGTTTGAGTCACATGAACCCTTTTACACAACGGCAATAGATCATTCAAAACCATATAAATTAGCAGAGAATTCTTTCGATGAGAATTCATGTACTGAGGAACAAAAGAAATAGCTTGAATGGCGATCCAAAGTCGATAATTTCAATACCAATCTTCCGATTAGTGAGAATAACCAAAGAAGCGCATTAAAATTAAAAAAATATCATCCAATGAGGATTGCATATAGTAACGAAGAAAGGGAAAAATGGAGACAGCGATCCAATAAATGTAGAAATATTGCATTGTACGAATTTTAGAGAAATATTTATATAGCGAAGTGGACGTTGTGTAAATTGTATTGTGGCCCTCTAGCGAAGGTGGCTGGTACTCACCGCCTACGGCGTATTGCGTGTCGTCCCCAGGCGAATAACGAAGTGAGAAAAGCGCGTAGCGGAAAATGTTGACACTGTGACAGACAGACAAACAGACAGACATTTCACTTCTATTATATTATTATTAATAATTGTCTAAATTATAGGCAATTTTTCCTAGGGAGAGATTGTCGAATATTGTAGACAATTCGATGAAGGTAATGAAGGGTGAAATGTCACCGAGGACAACCATTCAGAAGAGCGCTAAGGGTCCGGTCGCCATTTATGAGTGCTCGCAAGATGGAAAATATGTTGCCCTGGAAAACACCGGAAGAAAGGTCGGCCTCCAGACATAATAGTTATTTGATTTACTATTTTTCATTATCTAAAACCCTCCTCATCCATCCATTTATGCATTCATGCATGCATCCATCTATCCACATACCCAATTACCCATCCATCCTTTCATCCATCCATCCTTTCATCCATCCATCCTTTCATCCATCGATCCATCGATCCATCGATCCATCGATCCATCGATCCATCGATCCATCGATCCATCGATCGATCGATCGATCGATCGATCCATCCATCCATCCATCCATCCATCCATCCATCCATCCATCCATCCATCCATCCATCCATCCATCCATCCATCCATCCATCCATCCATCCATCCATCCATCCATCCATCCATCCATCCATCAATCAATCCAATCATTCATTCGATATCATCTCGCGATTCCCCTTCATAGGGTCTTTCATTCAGTCATTCGTTCATTCTTTCAAAGCATTTATGTAACGTCTTTTCTAGATATGTAGACTACTCCGAGACGCTCAGAGCTCAGCCCCGGCGAAAAGAAAACCGTTTTCAAGTGTTAGCTTTCGCTTCGAAGCGGCGAACGTTGACGGTGAATGTTCGCTATAGTTTGCATTCCTTACTATTGAATTGTGAAATTCATAATAGCTTCTGAATTTATTTCTCCCATAATATTGATTTATATTTCCCTGCATTGTTCAATACGTTACATTGTTGTTTTTCGTGTATCGGAACATCAGAATGAGTTGCTGGGCAGCTGGAGTCTGACTCGTAACATTGATGGAAAAGATTCTGCTACTTACAAGTTCAATGATTCCTTTGTCCTACGACCATCACAGCAAGTCAAGGTCGGAAAAGATTGCATTTTCATTTCGTTTTATTGAGAAAAATTGATAAAGAATTAAGTTTCAAATGAAATTTTGGGTACACATGGCAGATCTAAAGGAGACTTCTATCCCGTTTAACTGGGGTTGCATGTCATAAGCATACAGATAGCGACGAAGAATTTAAGTCAATATTCAATATTTAACTTCTCGGAATAAGTTAATAATATACCCAAATTGAAGGAAACATCTTAGGAATAGAATCGTGTCATATTCATTATCAATTGGGAGAGAACGAAACTTAGGAATCAAAAATACAAAAAGCCCTGAACTACTTGATACAAATAAGAATAATTGTTTGCCATCAGTTAGAAAGTTACTCAGTTATCTTTTAAATTTCTTCAATATGGTAACTTCGATCGTGGCAACACATGCCATATGTGCTGACGGTTCAGTGTCCTTGTTCATTGGAGGTCAATGGGAAAGGTCATTGCGCAAATGACCTTGTTCATTGCCGGCTCAAGATCGGAGAGCAGGAAACATGCGCATTCCCTAACTTTCACCATGAGCCATAGGATGTTTTCTTGTCGTTTCTTAGGTTTGGGCCAAGGGAACAAGACCCTTCACAGGGGCAGTAGGTGACATCGAATCCGACCGGAGCTGGGGAATTGGCGCCCATATCATCACCAAGCTGGTCAACCCTCTCGAAGAGGTCTGTCTGTAAAACTTTCATAGCGTACAATAGAAATAGTAGGCCATCGTACTTTCAATTTACTTTGGCCAAGTATAAGTTTTCATTGTTGCTATGTTCCTTTAGACATGGCAAGTTGGCAACTGAAGGATTCTACAAAAACTCTAATATTTTAATATAGGCTTAGTTATAAAATAGTTATTATTTCACAGTTCCTATTAATTGTGATTATTGGCAAATTATTTTTAGGCGTATCGTAGGCTACTTTTACCGATAGGATATCTTTTTAATTCCGCGTAGCTTTCAGAAACATTTTTAACGGATCATTTACACAAATTTAGTCGAAAAAGTAGAAGAAAACAGCAAAATTTTGACATAAAGAAAACCTTAAGTACTTAATATAATCTGGTAGCTGAAAATTATATTGAATAAATCGTTTTTCTGAATAAATTTCTGCAGGACCGTGCAACCCACGATCAACAGACGAAATATGCCTAGAGATTCGCGTGATGTCTGCGGTACAACGTTTTCAGAACAAGTGATATCTTCTTGTGACCTTTTTAATGTAGCCTATGATCCCAAAGCGTCAGAAAATGGATAGCTTGTTAATTGAACATATTTTGGAATAAGTCTTTTAATTGGTTGAAATTTGATTGAATAATGTTTGTCACAGCCTTCAGACGATTAGACTAGTTTGAGATATACTGATTAGTGATTAGGCTATGTTGATAACAAAACGCCTCATTTTGATTTTTATATAGTTCTAACATTTATTTCAATATCTCCTCTTTTGTAAGGATGATTTCTTTTAGAATTGATAGCAGTCATTTTCTACCACAAGGTAGTAGTTAGTAGGCCATCGTACTCTCAATTTACTTTGTACAACGAGTTATTATAAACGATTATCCTGTTGTGACCTCTGTAGTTCGGTAGTCGTTAGTGTGCGCATATATGGTTTGTTTGTAAAAAAACTGTTAAGCCTATTATAATTATTGTCTTTTAAAGCATCTTATTTTCCTAGCGAAACGTTTAGTTGCAGAGAAAGGTTGTTCAAAATTTAGGCCATGGAGCGCGGTGGTGTAGGGGCCGTCCATAAAGTACGTCACGCTCCAGGGGGGTTAAAAAAGTGTGACAGTTTGTGACAGGGGGGAGGGTCAGGCCATGTGTGACGTCACATTTATTTTTTTATATTTTATTTATAATTTATTTTTTATTTTTTTAGTAGAATTTCATAGCTTTAAAAATAATTTTCAAAAATTTTCTGAAACATTTTAATTAGTTTTATTGTATTGTATTGTATTGTATTTGAACACTTGTTATAGCGCCCCTACCAGATTTCCCATTCAGAGGCGCTCCCGACTACTGCGCGAACGCTGAATCGGAGTTTCACGCCGAAGCGCATGAGCAATTGCGAGTGAAGGACTTGCCCAGGGTCCCTACGCGGCGACTTTGAGGTGGATTCGAACCCGCAACCCTCCAGCTGCAAGGCACCGAACATACCCCTAAACCACCGCGCCCCAGTTGTATTGTGATGTGTTGTATTGTGTGTTGTATTGTACTCCACGTTTATAATGCGACCGAGCCACCCGCAGTAAAGATCCGAGAAATTAATCTCTGATAAACCGACCCGACCGGGAAGCGAACCCGGGGCGCCGGGGTGACGAGCAGGCTACCAACCCACTCGGCCACTCAGGATCCTTAATTATTTATGTCAAAATAGCATGAAATGCATATCTCCTGAATGTGTTTTCACGATTCCTCTCGCTAGGAGCGCTAGTAATAATGCTGTTGCGAAGCCTTGTTTATGTATTAGCCTTGCTTTCGGAAGTATTATTATTTCTATATTATCCGCTGCATAATTATGTCACTGAGCGATAAATTCTGAATTTAATTTTTACATATATAGTAATTATTATAATACAAAATTTTGAGGATTCAGAGGTAATATTTATAATAATTTAATCATTATTGCCAGTCGTAACTATGGATGAACACTTCACTTCACCATGGATGGATGATGTCCAGTGAATATTTTTGAATTAAACATAATTCACAGGCCCATAATAAACAGATTCAGTAGGCCTATAGCACAAGAGTTTATCACATAATTTGTGAATCTAGTCTTTTTTTAGTCAAATTGTTTTGTTTCCTTTTTATTATTTAATCACTGTTCGAAAGTGTGACGTACTTTATCACATAATTTGTGAATCTAGTTTTTTTTTAGTCAAATTGTTTTGTTTCCTTTTTATTATTTAATCACTGTTCGAAAGTGTGACGTACTTTAGGGGGGGGGGTCCGAGTTTTGTGACAGTTTGTGACAGGGGGAGGGGGTAAAAATTGTCAAAAATAGCGTGACGTACTTTATGGACGGCCCCTAGGGGTATTTTCGGTGGCCTTGCAGCCGGAGGGTTGCAGGTTCGAATCCACATCAAGCCGCCGCGTAGGGACCCTGGGCAAGTCCTTCACTCGCAATTGCTCATGCGCTTCGGCGTGCAACTCCGATTCAGTGTCCGCGCTGTAGTCGGGAGCGCCTCTGAGCAGAAATCTTGAAGGGACGCTATAACAAGTGCTCATATATGCATAACTGCGAGCTTCGAAACACGCCATGAATTAATTTCCCAAATGAATGTCTATGTAGGTCTATTATTACTGCAAATATATAAAGAGGGTGAATGCCTATTGCATATAGTTATCTGGAAGGCGATCCTAAGACCGGCCCCTTATTTTGAAACAGACTGCAAAGCAATCTACAACAAGTGCTCCTTGCCCTTGCTTTGCCTCTATTTCGCCAACGATCGAGTACCATCTCTTCGATCGTGTGTCGTGTTGGGAACATTTCCGTGGAGTTTCTCTGAAGAGGCGCAATATGAGTACCATCTCTTCGATCGTGTGTCGTGTTGGGAACATTTCCGCGGAGTTTCTCTGAAGAGGCGCAATATGAGTACCATCTCTTCGATCGTGTGTCGTGTTGGGAACATCTCCGTGGAGTTTCTCTGAAGAGGCGCAATATGTGTACCATCTCTTCGATCGTGTGTCGTGTTGGGAACATCTCCGTGGAGTTTCTCTGAAGAGGCGCAATATAAACATATACATACGATAACCGTTAAGAGCAAACGTGTGAATCTGATTTAAATGTTGGTTTGCATTCTTACGAGATATAGTGACAACTGTTTTATAAAGTGGTTACCGATTGAATTGACCAGATTGCCAAGACGACTGTAACGATCTACAGGCCAATTGTGTCCATAGTGGAGTTCGCTCACTTGTCTCAGGATGCCGCTTACACTGAACGATATACTTTCGCCTTTTTAGGATCACGTTATCATTAGTTGTCTGTCCTGAAACGTCCTTGATCTACACTCATGGGGTTCACAGTTCACACAGCAGAGGCGTTCCTCTTTTACGTTCACATCTTGTTGAGGCTAGTTAACGACGATAAAAGTACCAGTGGCAGTGGATAGTATTAATCGAACTCCGGTGTGCTTCGATGGGGTGTTAATTTCAACCCCAAGGCGTAAATAAAACACTTCAATGCAACGGAGCAACTAAAAGAATTCAGTACGAACCACATTCATGAATCATATGCATAGCTAAAATGGTGTCTAAATTTATTTCTCCTATCAACAAACTTCAACCAGAGCACTCCGATAAAGATGAGTCAGCGATAGCAGTCTCCCGCACACACGTAGAGCCTAGCAGATGGATTAATGATGTACAAATGTGCTGCTTAATGGATGACTGACTTCTGGATGACCAGCAGGCAAGTGCACTGCTGTTATCTAACATGACAGTAGACAGTAAGTGATGTATGTGATGACTAAGTCATCACATACATCACATACATCACTTACACACACAATGAATAAATGAAAATATATTCACATCCCGGATTCAGTCTTTGTAGTCAATCTAATAATATATCTCCAACATTACATATTTTATTAACCAGTCACTTGTCAATTTAAGTAGGCCTCTGTCTAGCGGGACCCGTCCCTTCTGGTGAGCCTATTGTTCCTGATCAACTCTCGTTGCTTACTAGCTCAATGTATTGTTTTAATCTTTGATTGTTCGATTATATGACCAGGTTGTTCAACACTTGTATACATGTTACTGGGATCAATAAAGTGAATTGAAATTGAATTGAATTGAATTCAATAATAATTGAATTGAATTGATATGTACACCATATTCAGAGTCCTTTAACGTTGCGTTGCGTCGAGGAACGATGACATCCGATTCCCATTGAGACACGGGTCAAAGACTATCTATAGCATATTATGTTTCAATGCTACATAGGTTAAATTTGGTCGTGGGAACCAGTTTATTTCTTGTTCATATATGAAATCGACACAGTGTTGAACCTGCGCAGTTTATAGCCTATGTAAGGTAAGATCGACTTCAACGTGTAACAGTACAATGCAAAACAGCTGTGCTTTGATATCCTTCCAAAATTCAGAAGTGCACACACGACGAT
>JACEVL010000242.1:0-5000 GCA_020284085.1 Aporrectodea caliginosa | reverse complement strand
ACAATTAGCAGAAATAGTTAACAACTGGTACACAAACCAAGCAAGAAGGATTCAACTACCGAATCGTGAAGCCATGTGGTAATGTACCAGTAGTTTAACTAAAATGTTTATATAAATAAGTCAGTGACAGGCTGAGTGACTTTCACGCAGTGGAGAAGCTGCAGCACCGACAAACAATGATAGCCTTAACTCCAGCAAACACAACCAACTTCATTTTCCAATATGAACGGCTGAGATACGCCAAACCCAAAACCAAACAACGACTCACGTATATCCGTTTATTCGGCGGTCCACTATTCATGATCCTGACAATTGAACAAAACTGGTAAAAATAATGTCACATGCATTGCATGACAGGGCAGTGTAGGCTAATGATTCTGAATTTGATATTGATTTCACAGAATCAGTTACAATGTAAGTGCAAAGTAAATATAGGCTACTATAGAAATCCAAGTCATTAGGTTACACTGCCTCGTCCTGCTAGGCATGTTACAGTGTCTTACAAGACACTATTCATATCTAACATCTGTCACTGGAATCGATGGATGTCTTAATTAAGTTCAATTTAAAACCTAATAAGCTACTATTAGGAAGAATTATAAGGCCAATAATTTAATATTGTAAGCAGACATTACAAGTTAACTGGGACGAATCACCCAGAGTACTTGGACAAATCCTAAAACTAATGGGACATTTGTAAGTTAAAATATTCACTGCGCGTAGGAGAACTTACATTGTCGATTGTTGTGCATGTCATCATCATCATCATCATCATCATCATCATCATCATCATCATCATCATCATCATCATCATCATCATCATCATCATCATCATCATCATCATCATCATCATCATCATCATCATCATCATCATCATCATCATCATCATCATCATCATCATCATCATCATCATCATCATCATCATCATCATCATCATCATCATCATCATCATCATCATCATCATCATCATCATCATCATCATCATCATTTCCATAAGTTAAATAGGTGTCCAACGTTCATCTCCATGGGCCGAGGCCCGTTGGAGTCCAATGCTTGCATTGGATTTCATTCGTATTTTTCTTTACGAACGGAGTATCTGCACCCATCCGTTCGACCTTCGCACTTCTCCCTTAAAGTTGGGCATGTACCGGTACCATATAACGTGTGAAGCTGAAAGTCTTACGGAAATCAAGCGAAAGACATGAGATGGTGGGAAGACGCGTAGATAAATGTAGGCTACATGTGCCAAGGACAGAATGATGAAGGGACTTGTAGTAAATCTTCCTTGTTTGAGTAGCTCAGAAAACGTCTGGTGTCTCAAATTTATGGTAGCCTAATAGTTCCAGCATTACAAGATGCAGAATGGAGGTAAAGAGAAAGCCAATCAATAAAGTTTCGTTTATTAAAAATAAGCGGACAAGTATAGGCCTACGCAACTTATGTATGCATTGATAAACTTAGGTCGTACTGGATGTTTTAAAGATTCGATTAAGGAAATGTTTAGATAAAATTAAAACTATAGGCATAGTTTCAGCCGACATCTAAAGAGATACACAAGAAGGGATGACGGCTCCCTTTATAGGATAAAAAGGAACGAACCCTATTCTAAGAAAAGGCCACCCTGAGAGCGTTTCCCAACCGGAAACCGCGGAAAACGCAGAGTCACAACTGGAAACAGAGCTTTAAAAGTTTAAAGTGTTGCCTATCCTAACTAGACAGCCAATACAAAATGTTTCTGGAGGCACCGTTCAAACGAGCAAATATAACGCTGGATGGCCATTTGACGTCGGAAGTAGAAGGGCAGTTACAGTCTGGTGGTTTCAGGCGTAGAACTATGTCACCTCTCAGTGCATATTTTAACGGGTTTTGACTACTGGGACAAAGTCTTCAACGACTATCATGGGTCTGAGGGAGTTTCGTAAACTTCGCAGCGGAGTCTGAGCCCCAGCCGACAACGAATTTTAGAGCATTTAATAATATAATAATATCTTTTCTTTAATTAAGCGCCTGACAAACGCACTGCGCTGTACATTTACATGTCATGCAATTGAAACAATCTTAACTACTAGCAGAACAGACAGCCTGCAATACACGGCGCTAATAGCAGCCTACAAAGCATATCCGCCCTACGGTATTGTATTTTCGTTTATTCAAAACTGGCTGTCATAACGCAGCCAACGACAAAAGTGGGTAACTTATTGTTATTATAAAGGAGCTAAGACTAATTATGGATGTAGATAATTTTCATATCTATACTGGATAAATGTATTGGATTGTCGTACACTATATGGAATGTAAGACCACACAGGGCAGCTAGTAAGTGTTTTGTGCAGCATGCGCGGTAGAAAGTTCTTGCTGTCCTTTGCTGGAATGACGAAAGGGTGGGGGCCTAGGTCGGAGGTCATATCGACTTACGGGGCTCGAACTCGGTACCTCTCGCTCTCCGTGCCAGTGTGTTATCCAATGCGCTATCGGGCCCCCATTTGCTGCCAAATGGACTACATTTTAGCCACTTTATTTTACCAAATTTGCTTTTTATTATAATTCAAATCCCTATTTGAGTTAGTCTTAGAAGTTTGGAGTTTGAAACATAATTAGATCAACTATAGTTAGAAGGCAATCGAAAACATGTCTACGTTTTATCTTTCGTCTGAAGACAGTCACAACCATGTCTACGTTTTCTCTTCGTCTGAAGACAATCGTAGCCATATCTACGTTTTCTCTTCGTCTGAAGACAATCGTAGCCATATCTACGTTTTCTCTTCGTCTGAAGACAATCGTAGCCATATCTACGTTTTCTCTTCGTCTGAAGACAATCGTAACCATATCTACGTTTTCTCTTTCGTCTGAAGACAATCGTAACCATATCTACGTTTTATCTTTCGTCTGAAGACAGTCACAACCATAGGCTATCTACGTTTTCTCTTTCGTCTGAAGACAATCGTAACCATATCTACGTTTTCTCTTCGTCTGAAGACAATCGTAGCCATATCTACGTTTTCTCTTCGTCTGAAGACAATCGTAGCCATATCTACGTTTTCTCTTCGTCTGAAGACAATCGTAGCCATATCTACGTTTTCTCTTCGTCTGAAGACAATCGTAACCATATCTACGTTTCTCTTTCGTCTGAAGACAATCGTAACCATGTCTACGTTTTATCTTTCGTCTGAAGACAGTCACAACCATATCTACGTTTTCTCTTCGTCTGAAGACAATCGTAGCCATATCTACGTTTTCTCTTCGTCTGAAGACAATCGTAGCCATATCTACGTTTTCTCTTCGTCTGAAGACAATCGTAACCATATCTACGTTTCTCTTTCGTCTGAAGACAATCGTAACCATATCTACGTTTTATCTTTCGTCTGAAGACAGTCACAACCATAGGCTATCTACGTTTTCTCTTTCGTCTGAAGACAATCGTAACCATATCTACGTTTTCTCTTCGTCTGAAGACAATCGTAGCCATATCTACGTTTTCTCTTCGTCTGAAGACAATCGTAGCCATATCTACGTTTTCTCTTCGTCTGAAGACAATCGTAGCCATATCTACGTTTTCTCTTCGTCTGAAGACAATCGTAACCATATCTACGTTTCTCTTTCGTCTGAAGACAATCGTAACCATATCTACGTTTCTCTTTCGTCTGAAGACAATCGTAACCATGTCTACGTTTTATCTTTCGTCTGAAGACAGTCACAACCATATCTACGTTTTCTCTTCGTCTGAAGACAATCGTAGCCATATCTACGTTTTCTCTTCGTCTGAAGACAATCGTAGCCATATCTACGTTTTCTCTTCGTCTGAAGACAATCGTAGCCATATCTACGTTTTCTCTTCGTCTGAAGACAATCGTAACCATATCTACGTTTCTCTTTCGTCTGAAGACAGTCACAACCATAGGCTATCTACGTTTTCTCTTTCGTCTGAAGACAATCGTAACCATGTCTACGTTTTATCTTTCGTCTGAAGACAGTCACAACCATAGGCTATCTACGTTTTCTCTTTCGTCTGAAGACAATCGTAACCATGTCTGTTTCTCTTTGTCTGAAGACAATCGTAACCATATATACGTTTTCTCTTCGTCTGAAGAAATCGTAACCATATCTACCTGTAAATTCTTCTATTAGATTTACTATACTAATATCTAATCAATCTGCGCTGCTCTATCTAACCTAATCTAGCCCACACATAACTATCCTTTCTAAGCTATTCGTCCTAGCCTAATGTTTATACCACTGCTTCCACGAAACCCAGTTTCTTCGGTTATTGAACGAATATTTTTTAAATCCTGTGGGTTAACTTTTTTTAAATACATACTTACTTGCGTTCCTTGCTCTCTTCTGTTCTCAATCCTCCTTAAGATTTGTGACCTGGGTTTGACAAGTTTATCAATCTGAGAATATAATCGGCTAAGAAAGAATGACTGAACTACAGTAACTGTCAGTAGCGAATTTTTGACGCGAGCGATCCTCCCACTAATTTAAACTGGGAAATGTAGGTATTAAATAACTAGTTTCCAGGAGATATGTCATCTTAATTCACGAAACTATGGAGAAAATCTATGACAGGTCAGCGAAGTCCTATCTCAGACAATAAAAATCATGTTACAACTTGAGCGCGCCCACGGGAATGGGGAGAGTAATTAAGAACTCACTCAAGTTGTAGGGGGCATTGATGTAGCAATTCAAGAACTCGGTATTAAAAACAGAAACTTGCCGATAAGACCAATATAAGTACGTAGTTTATAAATTACCTCAACGACGCAGTAATCGGATAGCGGTGATAACAAAGTCGACTACTTAAGGAAGTGACTGCTCTGCTTAAGCCCCGTCCGCGACAAGATATCCTCTTTATTCAAGAGCTTGGCTCACGGTCCGCGTCTTAGAGGTTTGTCAGCATCCCGATTCGGAGAGACTCGCGATTCATTGCTGTCTTCCAGCGACTCAGACAATTGAATTCTGCCAACGACTCGAAGGAAGAAAGAAAAGAAAGGCAGTTAAAA